>JAWRYS010001650.1:0-31172 GCA_034769895.1 Magicicada septendecula | reverse complement strand
AACTCTACAATTTAGGGCTGTATGCAAATAATCTTTTGATTCTGTTTGAATTTGCGGCTGTTATCGTTTGCCATTAGAAATACCCTTGTTAAAACATAAAACGTTACTGGTAAACTACCCCTTTCCCTTAACCGATCTTCACCAAAATCAACAGATCTTGAGAACTCTACAACTCAGGGCTGTATGCGAAACATTATTTGATTCTGTTTGAATTTGCGGCAGTTATCGTTTGCCATAGAAAAAAAATCTACAGACAGATAGACAGAAAGACAGACAGACAGACACACAGACACACACACAGACACTTTTCGGAAAACGACTTTTTTTCATGTTTTGAGTGTAGTAGAATCAGAATCTGCAATAATCTCGAACACGATTTTTTTTTGCCATCACCACACTTCCATTCCTTAAGGAATATGGAAGTAAAAATTACCCTCGCTAAAAAAAAGTTGCTGGTAAACTACCCCTTTCCCTTAACTGATCATCACCAAAAACAATAGGTTTTGAGTACTCTACAAATCAGAGCTGTATGCAAAAAATTATTTGATTCTGTTTGAATTTGCGGCTGTTATCTTTTGCCATAGAAAAAAATCTACAGACACACAGATACACAGACACACACACACCCACAGACACTTTTCGAAAAATGACTTTTTTCATGTTTGAGTGTAGTACAATCAGAATCTGCAATAATCTCGAACACGTTTTTTTTTTTGCCATCACCATACTTCCATTTCCTTAAGGAACATGGAAGTAAAAATTACCCTCGATAAAAAAAAACATTGCTGGTAAACTACACCTTTCCCTTAACCGATCTTCAACAAAAACAATAGGTCTTGAGAACTCTACAATTTAGGGCTGTATGCAAAACATTCTTTGATTCTGTTTGAATTTACGACTGTTATCGTTTGCCATAGAAAAAAATTACCCTTGATTAAAAAAAAAATGTTGCTGGTAAACTACCCCTTTCCCTTAACCGATCTTCCCCAAAATCAACAGGCCTTCAGACTTCTACAATTGAGGAATGTATGCAATAATATATTTGATTCTGTTTGAATGTGCGGCAGTTATCGTTCGTCATAGAACGATAACAAATTACCGGTGTTTAAACATAAAATGTTGCAGGTAAACTACCCCTTTCTCTTAACCGATCTTCACCAAAACCAACAGACATTGAGTTCTCTAGCTCAGGAAGGTATGCAAAACGTTATTTGATTCTGATTGAATTTATGGGAGTTATCATTCGTCATAGAAAAAATTACTCATGTTAAAACATAAAACGTTGCAGGTAAACTATCACTTTCCCTAAACCGTTCTTCAACAAAAACAATAGATCTTGAGAACTCTACAATTCAGTGTTGTATGCACAAAATTATACCCAACACCAATATGGTATAAGGGTATTTTGATAATAAATAAATAAATAAAAATGCACAAAATTATTTGATTCTGTTTGAATTTGCGGCTGTTATCGTTTGCCATAGAAAATACCCTTGTTAAAACATAAAACGTTGCAGGTAAACTACCCCTTTCCCTTAACCGATCTTCAACAAAATCAACAGACCTTGAGTTCTGTATATAAAGGTATGCAAAACATTATTTAATTCAGATTGCATTTACAGCAGTTATAATTCGTCATAGAAAAAATTACCCACGTTAAAACATAAAACGTTGCAGGTAAACTACCCCTTTCCCTAGCCCGATATTCAAAAAAAAACAATAGGTCATGAGAACTCTACAATCTAGGGCTGTATGCAAAACATTATTTGATTCTGTTTGAATTTACGACTGTTATCGTTTGACATAGAAAAAAATTACCCTTGATTAAAAAAAAAAATGTTGCAGGTAAACTACCCCTTTCCCTTAAACGATATTCACCAAAAACAATAGGTCTTGAGTACTCTACAAATCAGGGTTGTATGCAATAAATTATATGATTCTGTTTGAATTTGCGGCTGTTATCGTTTGCCATAGAAAATACCCTTGTTAAAACATAAAATGTTACAGATAAACTACCCCTCTACCTTAACCGATCTTCACCAAAAACAATACGTCCTTGAGAACTCTACAACTAAGGGTTGTATGCAAATAATCATTTGATTCTGTTTGAATTTGCGGCTGTTATTGTTTGCCATAGGAAATACCCTTGTTAAAAACATAAAACGTTTCAGGTAAACTACCCCTTTCCCTTAACCGATCTTCACCAGAAACAATAACTTTTGACAAATCTACAATTTAGGGTAGTATGCAAATAATTATTTGATTCTGTTTGAATTTGCGGCTGTTATCGTTTCCCATAAAAAATACCCTTGTTAAAACATAAAACGTTGCCTGTAAACTACCCCGTTTCCCTTAACCGATCTTCACCAAAAACCGTAGGTCTTGAGATCTCTAAAATTTAGGGCTGTATGCAAATAATCATTTGATTCTGTTTGAAATTTCGGCTGTTATCGTTTGCCATAGAAAATACCCTTGTTAAAACATAAAACGTTGCTGGGTAAACTACCCCTTTCCCTTAACCGATCTTCACCAAAAACAATAGGTCTTGAGAACTCTACAATTCTGCGCTGTGTGCAAAAGAGTAGTTTATTCTGTTTGAATTTGCGGCCATTATCGTTTGGCATAGAAAAAAATTATCCTTGATTAAAAAAAAATCGTTGCTTGTTAACTACCCCTTTCCCTTAACCGATCTTCACCAAAAACAATAGGTCTTTAGTACTCTACAAATCAGAGCTGTTTGCAAAAAATTATTTGATTCTGTTTGAATGTGCAGCTGTTATCGTTTGCCATAGGAAAAAATCTACAGACAGACCGATAGACAGACAGACACACACAGAGACACTTTTCGAAATAGACTTTTTTTCATGTTTTGAGTGTTGCGCAATCAGAATCTGCAATAATCTCGAACACGATTTTTTTTTTGCCATCACCATACTTCCATTTCCATAAGGAACATGGTAGTAAAAATTACCCTCGATAAAAAAAGTTGCTGGTATACTACCCCTTTCCCTTAACCGATATTCACCAAAAACAATAGGTCTTGAGTACTCTACAAATAAGGGTTGTATGCAATAAATTATTTGATTCTGTTTGAATGTGCGGCTGTTATTGTTTGCCATAGAAAAAAATCTACAGACAGACCGATAGACAGACAGACACACACACAGACACTTTTCGAAAAAACGACTTTTTTTCATGTTTTTGAGTGCAGCACAATCAGAATCTGCAATAATCCCGAACACGATTTTTTTTGCCATCACCATAGTTCCATTTCCTTAAGGAACATGGAAGTAAATATCGGTATGGAGAACCATACATGACTTCCATATTCTAAGATTTATATTTAAAATCATTTTCACCCAAACAGCCAGGCTGTGTCTTACCTGCCTTTTTATTGCTGTATTAAATGAAAAATATTATATTACATTAAAATGAAAAAATTATAATTTTATTGCCTGGCAACAAAATTATTTTATTTTTAACAATTGCCATTGTTTCAAAAAGTTTAAATAAATTTTCAAGTACTTTACTCTTGTTAAAACGTAAAAGGTTGCAGGTAAACTACCCCTTCCCCTTAACCGATGTTCACCAAAATCGAAAGTCGTTGAGACCTCTACAATTCAGGGACGTATGCAAAACATTATTTGATTCTGGTTGAATTTGCGGCTGTTATCGTTTGCCATAGAAAATACGCTTGATAAAAAAACGTTGCTGGTAAACTACCCCTTCCCCTTAACCGATCTTCACCAAAAACAATAGGTCTTGAGTACTCTACAAATCAGGGCTGTATGCAAAACATTATTTGATTCTGTTTGAATTTGCGGCTGTTATCATTTGCCATAGAAAATACCCTCGTTAAAAAAACGTTGCTGGTAAACTACCCCTTTCCCTCAACCGATCTTCACCAAAAACAATAGGTCTTGAGAACTCTACAATTTAGGGCTGTATGCAAATAATCTTTTGATTCTGTTTGAATTTGCGGCTGTTATCGTTTGCCATAGGAAATACCCTTGTTAAAACATAAAACGTTACAGGTAAACTACCCCTTTCCCTTAACCGATCTTCACCAAAAACAACATGTCTTGAGTACTCTACAAATCAGGGCAGTATGCAAAACATTATTTGATTCTGTTCGAATTTGCGGCTGTTATCGTTTGCCATATAAAATACCCTTGTTAAAAAAACGTTGCAGGTAAACTACCCCTTTCCCTCACCGATCTTCACCAAAAATAATAGGTCTTGAGAACTCTACAATTTAGGGCTGTATGCAAATAATCTTTTGATTCTGTTTGAATTTGCGGCTGTTATCGTTTGCCATTAGAAATACCCTTGTTAAAACATAAAACGTTACTGGTAAACTACCCCTTTCCCTTAACCGATCTTCACCAAAATCAACAGATCTTGAGAACTCTACAACTCAGGGCTGTATGCGAAACATTATTTGATTCTGTTTGAATTTGCGGCAGTTATCGTTTGCCATAGAAAAAAAATCTACAGACAGATAGACAGAAAGACAGACAGACAGACACACAGACACACACACAGACACTTTTCGGAAAACGACTTTTTTTCATGTTTTGAGTGTAGTAGAATCAGAATCTGCAATAATCTCGAACACGATTTTTTTTGCCATCACCACACTTCCATTCCTTAAGGAATATGGAAGTAAAAATTACCCTCGCTAAAAAAAAGTTGCTGGTAAACTACCCCTTTCCCTTAACTGATCATCACCAAAAACAATAGGTTTTGAGTACTCTACAAATCAGAGCTGTATGCAAAAAATTATTTGATTCTGTTTGAATTTGCGGCTGTTATCTTTTGCCATAGAAAAAAATCTACAGACACACAGATACACAGACACACACACACCCACAGACACTTTTCGAAAAATGACTTTTTTCATGTTTGAGTGTAGTACAATCAGAATCTGCAATAATCTCGAACACGTTTTTTTTTTGCCATCACCATACTTCCATTTCCTTAAGGAACATGGAAGTAAAAATTACCCTCGATAAAAAAAAAACATTGCTGGTAAACTACACCTTTCCCTTAACCGATCTTCAACAAAAACAATAGGTCTTGAGAACTCTACAATTTAGGGCTGTATGCAAAACATTCTTTGATTCTGTTTGAATTTACGACTGTTATCGTTTGCCATAGAAAAAAATTACCCTTGATTAAAAAAAAAATGTTGCTGGTAAACTACCCCTTTCCCTTAACCGATCTTCCCCAAAATCAACAGGCCTTCAGACTTCTACAATTGAGGAATGTATGCAATAATATATTTGATTCTGTTTGAATGTGCGGCAGTTATCGTTCGTCATAGAACGATAACAAATTACCGGTGTTTTAAACATAAAATGTTGCAGGTAAACTACCCCTTTCTCTTAACCGATCTTCACCAAAACCAACAGACATTGAGTTCTCTAGCTCAGGAAGGTATGCAAAACGTTATTTGATTCTGATTGAATTTATGGGAGTTATCATTCGTCATAGAAAAAATTACTCATGTTAAAACATAAAACGTTGCAGGTAAACTATCACTTTCCCTAAACCGTTCTTCAACAAAAACAATAGATCTTGAGAACTCTACAATTCAGTGTTGTATGCACAAAATTATACCCAACACCAATATGGTATAAGGGTATTTTGATAATAAATAAATAAATAAAAATGCACAAAATTATTTGATTCTGTTTGAATTTGCGGCTGTTATCGTTTGCCATAGAAAATACCCTTGTTAAAACATAAAACGTTGCAGGTAAACTACCCCTTTCCCTTAACCGATCTTCAACAAAATCAACAGACCTTGAGTTCTGTATATAAAGGTATGCAAAACATTATTTAATTCAGATTGCATTTACAGCAGTTATAATTCGTCATAGAAAAAATTACCCACGTTAAAACATAAAACGTTGCAGGTAAACTACCCCTTTCCCTAGCCCGATATTCAAAAAAAAACAATAGGTCATGAGAACTCTACAATCTAGGGCTGTATGCAAAACATTATTTGATTCTGTTTGAATTTACGACTGTTATCGTTTGACATAGAAAAAAATTACCCTTGATTTAAAAAAAAAATGTTGCAGGTAAACTACCCCTTTCCCTTAAACGATATTCACCAAAAACAATAGGTCTTGAGTACTCTACAAATCAGGGTTGTATGCAATAAATTATATGATTCTGTTTGAATTTGCGGCTGTTATCGTTTGCCATAGAAAATACCCTTGTTAAAACATAAAATGTTACAGATAAACTACCCCTCTACCTTAACCGATCTTCACCAAAAACAATACGTCTTGAGAACTCTACAACTAAGGGTTGTATGCAAATAATCATTTGATTCTGTTTGAATTTGCGGCTGTTATTGTTTGCCATAGGAAATACCCTTGTTAAAAACATAAAACGTTTCAGGTAAACTACCCCTTTCCCTTAACCGATCTTCACCAGAAACAATAACTTTTGACAAATCTACAATTTAGGGTAGTATGCAAATAATTATTTGATTCTGTTTGAATTTGCGGCTGTTATCGTTTCCCATAAAAAATACCCTTGTTAAAACATAAAACGTTGCCTGTAAACTACCCCGTTTCCCTTAACCGATCTTCACCAAAAACCGTAGGTCTTGAGATCTCTAAAATTTAGGGCTGTATGCAAATAATCATTTGATTCTGTTTGAAATTTCGGCTGTTATCGTTTGCCATAGAAAATACCCTTGTTAAAACATAAAACGTTGCTGGTAAACTACCCCTTTCCCTTAACCGATCTTCACCAAAAACAATAGGTCTTGAGAACTCTACAATTCTGCGCTGTGTGCAAAAGAGTAGTTTATTCTGTTTGAATTTGCGGCCATTATCGTTTGGCATAGAAAAAAATTATCCTTGATTAAAAAAAAATCGTTGCTTGTTAACTACCCCTTTCCCTTAACCGATCTTCACCAAAAACAATAGGTCTTTAGTACTCTACAAATCAGAGCTGTTTGCAAAAAATTATTTGATTCTGTTTGAATGTGCAGCTGTTATCGTTTGCCATAGGAAAAAATCTACAGACAGACCGATAGACAGACAGACACACACAGAGACACTTTTCGAAATAGACTTTTTTTCATGTTTTGAGTGTTGCGCAATCAGAATCTGCAATAATCTCGAACACGATTTTTTTTTTGCCATCACCATACTTCCATTTCCATAAGGAACATGGTAGTAAAAATTACCCTCGATAAAAAAAGTTGCTGGTATACTACCCCTTTCCCTTAACCGATATTCACCAAAAACAATAGGTCTTGAGTACTCTACAAATAAGGGTTGTATGCAATAAATTATTTGATTCTGTTTGAATGTGCGGCTGTTATTGTTTGCCATAGAAAAAAATCTACAGACAGACCGATAGACAGACAGACACACACACAGACACTTTTCGAAAAACGACTTTTTTTCATGTTTTGAGTGCAGCACAATCAGAATCTGCAATAATCCCGAACACGATTTTTTTTGCCATCACCATAGTTCCATTTCCTTAAGGAACATGGAAGTAAATATCGGTATGGAGAACCATACATGACTTCCATATTCTAAGATTTATATTTAAAATCATTTTCACCCAAACAGCCAGGCTGTGTCTTACCTGCCTTTTTATTGCTGTATTAAATGAAAAATATTATATTACATTAAAATGAAAAAATTATAATTTTATTGCCTGGCAACAAAATTATTTTATTTTTAACAATTGCCATTGTTTCAAAAAGTTTAAATAAATTTTCAAGTACTTTACTCTTGTTAAAACGTAAAAGATTGCAGGTAAACTACCCCTTCCCCTTAACCGATGTTCACCAAAATCGAAAGTCGTTGAGACCTCTACAATTCAGGGACGTATGCAAAAAATTATTTGATTCTGGTTGAATTTGCGGCTGTTATCGTTTGCCATAGAAAATACGCTTGATAAAAAAACGTTGCTGGTAAACTACCCCTTCCCCTTAACCGATCTTCACCAAAAACAATAGGTCTTGAGTACTCTACAAATCAGGGCTGTATGCAAAACATTATTTGATTCTGTTTGAATTTGCGGCTGTTATCATTTGCCATAGAAAATACCATCGTTAAAAAAACGTTGCTGGTAAACTACCCCTTTCCCTCAACCGATCTTCACCAAAAACAATAGGTCTTGAGAACTCTACAAATTAGGGCTGTATGCAAATAATCTTTTGATTCTGTTTGAATTTGTGGCTGTTATCGTTTGCCATAGGAAATACCCTTGTTAAAACATAAAACGTTACTGGTAAACTACCCCTTTCCCTTAACCGATCTTCACCAAAAACAACATGTCTTGAGTACTCTACAAATCAGGGCAGTATGCAAAACATTATTTGATTCTGTTCGAATTTGCGGCTGTTATCGTTTGCCATATAAAATACCCTTGTTAAAAAAACGTTGCTGGTAAACTACCCCTTTCCCTCAACCGATCTTCACCAAAAACAACAGGTCTTGAGAACTCTACAATTTAGGGCTGTATGCAAATAATCTTTTGATTCTGTTTGAATTTGCGGCTGTTATCGTTTGCCATTAGAAATACCCTTGTTAAAACATAAAACGTTACAGGTAAACTACCCCTTTCCCTTAACCGATCTTCACCAAAATCATCAGATCTTGAGAACTCTACAACTCAGGGCTGTATGCGAAACATTATTTGATTCTGTTTGAATTTGCGGCAGTTATCGTTTGCCATAGAAAAAAAATCTACAGACAGACAGACACACAGACAGACAGACACACAGACACACACACAGACACTTTTCGGAAAACGACTTTTTTTCATGTTTTGAGTGTAGTAGAATCAGAATCTGCAATAATCTCGAACACGATTTTTTTTGCCATCACCACACTTCAATTCCTTAAGGAATATGGAAGTACAAATTACCCTCGATAAAAAAAAGTTGCTGGTAAACTACCCCTTTCCCTTAACTGATCATCACCAAAAACAATAGGTTTTGAGTACTCTACAAATCAGAGCTGTATGCAAAAAATTATTTGATTCTGTTTGAATTTGCGGCTGTTATCTTTTGCCATAGAAAAAAATCTACAGACACACAGATACACAGACACACACACCCACAGACACTTTTCGAAAAATGACTTTTTTCATGTTTGAGTGTAGTACAATCAGAATCTGCAATAATCTCGAACACGTTTTTTTTTTGCCATCACCATACTTCCATTTCCTTAAGGAACATGGAAGTAAAAATTACCCTCGATAAAAAAAAAACATTGCTGGTAAACTACACCTTTCCCTTAACCGATCTTCAACAAAAACAATAGGTCTTGAGAACTCTACAATTTAGGGCTGTATGCAAAACATTCTTTGATTCTGTTTGAATTTACGACTGTTATCGTTTGCCATAGAAAAAAATTACCCTTGATTAAAAAAAAATGTTGCTGGTAAACTACCCCTTTCCCTTAACCGATCTTCCCCAAAATCAACAGGCCTTCAGACTTCTACAATTGAGGAATGTATGCAATAATATATTTGATTCTGTTTGAATGTGCGGCAGTTATCGTTCGTCATAGAACGATAACAAATTACCGTTGTTTAACTATAAAATGTTGCAGGTAAACTACCCCTTTCTCTTAACCGATCTTCACCAAAACCAACAGACATTGAGTTCTCTAGCTCAGGAAGGTATGCAAAACGTTATTTGATTCTGATTGAATTTATGGGAGTTATCATTCGTCATAGAAAAAATTACTCATTTTAAAACATAAAACGTTGCAGGTAAACTATCACTTTCCCTAAACCGTTCTTCAACAAAAACAATAGATCTTGAGAACTCTACAATTCAGTGTTGTATGCACAAAATTATACCCGACACCAATATGGTATAAGGGTATTTTGATAATAAATAAATAAATAAAAATGCACAAAATTATTTGATTCTGTTTGAATTTGCGGTTGTTATCGTTTGCCATAGAAAATACCCTTGTTAAAACATAAAACGTTGCAGGTAAACTACCCCTTTCCCTTAACCGATCTTCAACAAAATCAACAGACCTTGAGTTCTGTATAAAAAGGTATGCAAAACATTATTTAATTCAGATTGCATTTACAGCAGTTATAATTCGTCATAGAAAAAATTACCCACGTTAAAACATAAAACGTTGCAGGTAAACTACCCCTTTCCCTAGCCTGATATTCAAAAAAAAACAATAGGTCATGAGAACTCTACAATCTAGGGCTGTATGCAAAACATTATTTGATTCTGTTTGAATTTACGACTGTTATCGTTTGACATAGAAAAAAATTACCCTTGATTAAAAAAAAAATGTTGCAGGTAAACTACCCCTTTCCCTTAAACGATATTCACCAAAAACAATAGGTCTTGAGTACTCTACAAATCAGGGTTGTATGCAATAAATTATATGATTCTGTTTGAATTTGCGGCTGTTATCGTTTGCCATAGAAAATACCCTTGTTAAAACATAAAATGTTACAGATAAACTACCCCTCTACCTTAACCGATCTTCACCAAAAACAATACGTCTTGAGAACTCTACAACTAAGGGTTGTATGCAAATAATCATTTGATTCTGTTTGAATTTGCGGCTGTTATTGTTTGCCATAGGAAATACCCTTGTTAAAAACATAAAACGTTTCAGGTAAACTACCCCTTTCCCTTAACCGATCTTCACCAGAAACAATAACTTTTGACAAATCTACAATTTAGGGTAGTATGCAAATAATTATTTGATTCTGTTTGAATTTGCGGCTGTTATCGTTTCCCATAAAAAATACCCTTGTTAAAACATAAAACGTTGCCTGTAAACTACCCCGTTTCCCTTAACCGATCTTCACCAAAAACCGTAGGTCTTGAGATCTCTAAAATTTAGGGCTGTATGCAAATAATCATTTGATTCTGTTTGAAATTTCGGCTGTTATCGTTTGCCATAGAAAATACCCTTGTTAAAACATAAAACGTTGCTGGTAAACTACCCCTTTCCCTTAACCGATCTTCACCAAAAACAATAGGTCTTGAGAACTCTACAATTCTGCGCTGTGTGCAAAAGAGTAGTTTATTCTGTTTGAATTTGCGGCCATTATCGTTTGGCATAGAAAAAAATTATCCTTGATTAAAAAAAAATCGTTGCTTGTTAACTACCCCTTTCCCTTAACCGATCTTCACCAAAGACAATAGGTCTTTAGTACTCTACAAATCAGAGCTGTTTGCAAAAAATTATTTGATTCTGTTTGAATGTGCAGCTGTTATCGTTTGCCATAGGAAAAAAATCTACAGACAGTGCGATAGACAGACAGACACACACAGAGACACTTTTCGAAATAGACTTTTTTTCATGTTTTGAGTGTTGCGCAATCAGAATCTGCAATAATCTCGAACACGATTTTTTTTTTGCCATCACCATACTTCCATTTCCATAAGGAACATGGTAGTAAAAATTACCCTCGATAAAAAAAAGTTGCTGGTATACTACCCCTTTCCCTTAACCGATATTCACCAAAAACAATAGGTCTTGAGTACTCTACAAATAAGGGTTGTATGCAATAAATTATTTGATTCTGTTTGAATGTGCGGCTGTTATTGTTTGCCATAGAAAAAAATCTACAGACAGACCGATAGACAGACAGACACACACACAGACACTTTTCGAAAAACGACTTTTTTTCATGTTTTGAGTGTAGCACAATCAGAATCTGCAATAATCCCGAACACGATTTTTTTTGCCATCACCATAGTTCCATTTCCTTAAGGAACATGGAAGTAAATATCGGTATGGAGAACCATACATGACTTCCATATTCTAAGATTTATATTTAAAATCATTTTCACCCAAACAGCCAGGCTGTGTCTTACCTGCCTTTTTATTGCTGTATTAAATGAAAAATATTATATTACATTAAAATGAAAAAATTATAATTTTATTGCCTGGCAACAAAATTATTTTATTTTTAACAATTGCCATTGTTTCAAAAAGTTTAAATAAATTTTCAAGTACTTTACTCTTGTTAAAACGTAAAAGATTGCAGGTAAACTACCCCTTCCCCTTAACCGATGTTCACCAAAATCGAAAGTCGTTGAGACCTCTACAATTCAGGGACGTATGCAAAAAATTATTTGATTCTGGTTGAATTTGCGGCTGTTATCGTTTGCCATATAAAATAGGCTTGATAAAAAAACGTTGCTGGTAAACTACCCCTTCCCCTTAACCGATCTTCACCAAAAACAATAGGTCTTGAGTACTCTACAAATCAGGGCTGTATGCAAAACATTATTTGATTCTGTTTGAATTTGCGGCTGTTATCATTTGCCATAGAAAATACCATCGTTAAAAAAACGTTGCTGGTAAACTACCCCTTTCCCTCAACCGATCTTCACCAAAAACAATAGGTCTTGAGAACTCTACAAATTAGGGCTGTATGCAAATAATCTTTTGATTCTGTTTGAATTTGTGGCTGTTATCGTTTGCCATAGGAAATACCCTTGTTAAAACATAAAACGTTACTGGTAAACTACCCCTTTCCCTTAACCGATCTTCACCAAAAACAACACGTCTTGAGTACTCTACAAATCAGGGCAGTATGCAAAACATTATTTGATTCTGTTCGAATTTGCGGCTGTTATCGTTTGCCATATAAAATACCCTTGTTAAAAAAACGTTGCTGGTAAACTACCCCTTTCCCTCAACCGATCTTCACCAAAAACAACAGGTCTTGAGAACTCTACAATTTAGGGCTGTATGCAAATAATCTTTTGATTCTGTTTGAATTTGCGGCTGTTATCGTTTGCCATTAGAAATACCCTTGTTAAAACATAAAACGTTACAGGTAAACTACCCCTTTCCCTTAACCGATCTTCACCAAAATCATCAGATCTTGAGAACTCTACAACTCAGGGCTGTATGCGAAACATTATTTGATTCTGTTTGAATTTGCGGCAGTTATCGTTTGCCATAGAAAAAAAATCTACAGACAGACAGACACACAGACAGACAGACACACAGACACACACACAGACACTTTTCGGAAAACGACTTTTTTTCATGTTTTGAGTGTAGTAGAATCAGAATCTGCAATAATCTCGAACACGATTTTTTTTGCCATCACCACACTTCAATTCCTTAAGGAATATGGAAGTACAAATTACCCTCGATAAAAAAAAGTTGCTGGTAAACTACCCCTTTCCCTTAACTGATCATCACCAAAAACAATAGGTTTTGAGTACTCTACAAATCAGAGCTGTATGCAAAAAATTATTTGATTCTGTTTGAATTTGCGGCTGTTATCTTTTGCCATAGAAAAAAATCTACAGACACACAGATACACAGACACACACACCCACAGACACTTTTCGAAAAATGACTTTTTTCATGTTTGAGTGTAGTACAATCAGAATCTGCAATAATCTCGAACACGTTTTTTTTTTGCCATCACCATACTTCCATTTCCTTAAGGAACATGGAAGTAAAAATTACCCTCGATAAAAAAAAAACATTGCTGGTAAACTACACCTTTCCCTTAACCGATCTTCAACAAAAACAATAGGTCTTGAGAACTCTACAATTTAGGGCTGTATGCAAAACATTCTTTGATTCTGTTTGAATTTACGACTGTTATCGTTTGCCATAGAAAAAAATTACCCTTGATTAAAAAAAAATGTTGCTGGTAAACTACCCCTTTCCCTTAACCGATCTTCCCCAAAATCAACAGGCCTTCAGACTTCTACAATTGAGGAATGTATGCAATAATATATTTGATTCTGTTTGAATGTGCGGCAGTTATCGTTCGTCATAGAACGATAACAAATTACCGTTGTTTAACTATAAAATGTTGCAGGTAAACTACCCCTTTCTCTTAACCGATCTTCACCAAAACCAACAGACATTGAGTTCTCTAGCTCAGGAAGGTATGCAAAACGTTATTTGATTCTGATTGAATTTATGGGAGTTATCATTCGTCATAGAAATAATTACTCATTTTAAAACATAAAACGTTGCAGGTAAACTATCACTTTCCCTAAACCGTTCTTCAACAAAAACAATAGATCTTGAGAACTCTACAATTCAGTGTTGTATGCACAAAATTATACCCGACACCAATATGGTATAAGGGTATTTTGATAATAAATAAATAAATAAAAATGCACAAAATTATTTGATTCTGTTTGAATTTGCGGTTGTTATCGTTTGCCATAGAAAATACCCTTGTTAAAACATAAAACGTTGCAGGTAAACTACCCCTTTCCCTTAACCGATCTTCAACAAAATCAACAGACCTTGAGTTCTGTATAAAAAGGTATGCAAAACATTATTTAATTCAGATTGCATTTACAGCAGTTATAATTCGTCATAGAAAAAATTACCCACGTTAAAACATAAAACGTTGCAGGTAAACTACCCCTTTCCCTAGCCTGATATTCAAAAAAAAACAATAGGTCATGAGAACTCTACAATCTAGGGCTGTATGCAAAACATTATTTGATTCTGTTTGAATTTACGACTGTTATCGTTTGACATAGAAAAAAATTACCCTTGATTAAAAAAAAAATGTTGCAGGTAAACTACCCCTTTCCCTTAAACGATATTCACCAAAAACAATAGGTCTTGAGTACTCTACAAATCAGGGTTGTATGCAATAAATTATATGATTCTGTTTGAATTTGCGGCTGTTATCGTTTGCCATAGAAAATACCCTTGTTAAAACATAAAATGTTACAGATAAACTACCCCTCTACCTTAACCGATCTTCACCAAAAACAATACGTCTTGAGAACTCTACAACTAAGGGTTGTATGCAAATAATCATTTGATTCTGTTTGAATTTGCGGCTGTTATTGTTTGCCATAGGAAATACCCTTGTTAAAAACATAAAACGTTTCAGGTAAACTACCCCTTTCCCTTAACCGATCTTCACCAGAAACAATAACTTTTGACAAATCTACAATTTAGGGTAGTATGCAAATAATTATTTGATTCTGTTTGAATTTGCGGCTGTTATCGTTTCCCATAAAAAATACCCTTGTTAAAACATAAAACGTTGCCTGTAAACTACCCCGTTTCCCTTAACCGATCTTCACCAAAAACCGTAGGTCTTGAGATCTCTAAAATTTAGGGCTGTATGCAAATAATCATTTGATTCTGTTTGAAATTTCGGCTGTTATCGTTTGCCATAGAAAATACCCTTGTTAAAACATAAAACGTTGCTGGTAAACTACCCCTTTCCCTTAACCGATCTTCACCAAAAACAATAGGTCTTGAGAACTCTACAATTCTGCGCTGTGTGCAAAAGAGTAGTTTATTCTGTTTGAATTTGCGGCCATTATCGTTTGGCATAGAAAAAAATTATCCTTGATTAAAAAAAAATCGTTGCTTGTTAACTACCCCTTTCCCTTAACCGATCTTCACCAAAAACAATAGGTCTTTAGTACTCTACAAATCAGAGCTGTTTGCAAAAAATTATTTGATTCTGTTTGAATGTGCAGCTGTTATCGTTTGCCATAGGAAAAAATCTACAGACAGACCGATAGACAGACAGACACACACAGAGACACTTTTCGAAATAGACTTTTTTTCATGTTTTGAGTGTTGCGCAATCAGAATCTGCAATAATCTCGAACACGATTTTTTTTTTGCCATCACCATACTTCCATTTCCATAAGGAACATGGTAGTAAAAATTACCCTCGATAAAAAAAGTTGCTGGTATACTACCCCTTTCCCTTAACCGATATTCACCAAAAACAATAGGTCTTGAGTACTCTACAAATAAGGGTTGTATGCAATAAATTATTTGATTCTGTTTGAATGTGCGGCTGTTATTGTTTGCCATAGAAAAAAATCTACAGACAGACCGATAGACAGACAGACACACACACAGACACTTTTCGAAAAACGACTTTTTTTCATGTTTTGAGTGCAGCACAATCAGAATCTGCAATAATCCCGAACACGATTTTTTTTGCCATCACCATAGTTCCATTTCCTTAAGGAACATGGAAGTAAATATCGGTATGGAGAACCATACATGACTTCCATATTCAAAGATTTATATTTAAAATCATTTTCACCCAAACAGCCAGGCTGTGTCTTACCTGCCTTTTTATTGCTGTATTAAATGAAAAATATTATATTACATTAAAATGAAAAAATTATAATTTTATTGCCTGGCAACAAAATTATTTTATTTTTAACAATTGCCATTGTTTCAAAAAGTTTAAATAAATTTTCAAGTACTTTACTCTTGTTAAAACGTAAAAGGTTGCAGGTAAACTACCCCTTCCCCTTAACCGATGTTCACCAAAATCGAAAGTCGTTGAGACCTCTACAATTCAGGGACGTATGCAAAAAATTATTTGATTCTGGTTGAATTTGCGGCTGTTATCGTTTGCCATAGAAAATACGCTTGATAAAAAAACGTTGCTGGTAAACTACCCCTTCCCCTTAACCGATCTTCACCAAAAACAATAGGTCTTGAGTACTCTACAAATCAGGGCTGTATGCAAAACATTATTTGATTCTGTTTGAATTTGCGGCTGTTATCATTTGCCATAGAAAATACCATCGTTAAAAAAACGTTGCTGGTAAACTACCCCTTTCCCTCAACCGATCTTCACCAAAAACAATAGGTCTTGAGAACTCTAAAATTTAGGCCTGTATGCAAATAATCTTTTGATTCTGTTTGAATTTGTGGCTGTTATCGTTTGCCATAGGAAATACCCTTGTTAAAACATAAAACGTTACAGGTAAACTACCCCTTTCCCTTAACCGATCTTCACCAAAAACAACATGTCTTGAGTACTCAACAAATCAGGGCAGTATGCAAAACATTATTTGATTCTGTTCGAATTTGCGGCTGTTATCGTTTGCCATATAAAATACCCTTGTTAAAAAAACGTTGCTGGTAAACTACCCCTTTCCCTCAACCGATCTTCACCAAAAACAACAGGTCTTGAGAACTCTACAATTTAGGGCTGTATGCAAATAATCTTTTGATTCTGTTTGAATTTGCGGCTGTTATCGTTTGCCATTAGAAATACCCTTGTTAAAACATAAAACGTTACAGGTAAACTACCCCTTTCCCTTAACCGATCTTCACCAAAATCATCAGATCTTGAGAACTCTACAACTCAGGGCTGTATGCGAAACATTATTTGATTCTGTTTGAATTTGCGGCAGTTATCGTTTGCCATAGAAAAAAAATCTACAGACAGACAGACACACAGACAGACAGACACACAGACACACACACAGACACTTTTCGGAAAACGACTTTTTTTCATGTTTTGAGTGTAGTAGAATCAGAATCTGCAATAATCTCGAACACGATTTTTTTTGCCATCACCACACTTCCATTCCTTAAGGAATATGGAAGTAAAAATTACCCTCGATAAAAAAAAGTTGCTGGTAAACTACCCCTTTCCCTTAACTGATCATCACCAAAAACAATAGGTTTTGAGTACTCTACAAATCAGAGCTGTATGCAAAAAATTATTTGATTCTGTTTGAATTTGCGGCTGTTATCTTTTGCCATAGAAAAAAATCTACAGACACACAGATACACAGACACACACACCCACAGACACTTTTCGAAAAATGACTTTTTTCATGTTTGAGTGTAGTACAATCAGAATCTGCAATAATCTCGAACACGTTTTTTTTTTGCCATCACCATACTTCCATTTCCTTAAGGAACATGGAAGTAAAAATTACCCTCGATAAAAAAAAAACATTGCTGGTAAACTACACCTTTCCCTTAACCGATCTTCAACAAAAACAATAGGTCTTGAGAACTCTACAATTTAGGGCTGTATGCAAAACATTCTTTGATTCTGTTTGAATTTACGACTGTTATCGTTTGCCATAGAAAAAAATTACCCTTGATTAAAAAAAAAATGTTGCTGGTAAACTACCCCTTTCCCTTAACCGATCTTCCCCAAAATCAACAGGCCTTCAGACTTCTACAATTGAGGAATGTATGCAATAATATATTTGATTCTGTTTGAATGTGCGGCAGTTATCGTTCGTCATAGAACGATAACAAATTACCGGTGTTTAAACATAAAATGTTGCAGGTAAACTACCCCTTTCTCTTAACCGATCTTCACCAAAACCAACAGACATTGAGTTCTCTAGCTCAGGAAGGTATGCAAAACGTTATTTGATTCTGATTGAATTTATGGGAGTTATCATTCGTCATAGAAAAAATTACTCATGTTAAAACATAAAACGTTGCAGGTAAACTATCACTTTCCCTAAACCGTTCTTCAACAAAAACAATAGATCTTGAGAACTCTACAATTCAGTGTTGTATGCACAAAATTATACCCGACACCAATATGGTATAAGGGTATTTTGATAATAAATAAATAAATAAAAATGCACAAAATTATTTGATTCTGTTTGAATTTGCGGCTGTTATCGTTTGCCATAGAAAATACCCTTGTTAAAACATAAAACGTTGCAGGTAAACTACCCCTTTCCCTTAACCGATCTTCAACAAAATCAACAGACCTTGAGTTCTGTATATAAAGGTATGCAAAACATTATTTAATTCAGATTGCATTTACAGCAGTTATAATTCGTCATAGAAAAAATTACCCACGTTAAAACATAAAACGTTGCAGGTAAACTACCCCTTTCCCTAGCCCGATATTCAAAAAAAAACAATAGGTCATGAGAACTCTACAATCTAGGGCTGTATGCAAAACATTATTTGATTCTGTTTGAATTTACGACTGTTATCGTTTGACATAGAAAAAAATTACCCTTGATTAAAAAAAAAAATGTTGCAGGTAAACTACCCCTTTCCCTTAAACGATATTCACCAAAAACAATAGGTCTTGAGTACTCTACAAATCAGGGTTGTATGCAATAAATTATATGATTCTGTTTGAATTTGCGGCTGTTATCGTTTGCCATAGAAAATACCCTTGTTAAAACATAAAATGTTACAGATAAACTACCCCTCTACCTTAACCGATCTTCACCAAAAACAATACGTCTTGAGAACTCTACAACTAAGGGTTGTATGCAAATAATCATTTGATTCTGTTTGAATTTGCGGCTGTTATTGTTTGCCATAGGAAATACCCTTGTTAAAAACATAAAACGTTTCAGGTAAACTACCCCTTTCCCTTAACCGATCTTCACCAGAAACAATAACTTTTGACAAATCTACAATTTAGGGTAGTATGCAAATAATTATTTGATTCTGTTTGAATTTGCGGCTGTTATCGTTTCCCATAAAAAATACCCTTGTTAAAACATAAAACGTTGCCTGTAAACTACCCCGTTTCCCTTAACCGATCTTCACCAAAAACCGTAGGTCTTGAGATCTCTAAAATTTAGGGCTGTATGCAAATAATCATTTGATTCTGTTTGAAATTTCGGCTGTTATCGTTTGCCATAGAAAATACCCTTGTTAAAACATAAAACGTTGCTGGTAAACTACCCCTTTCCCTTAACCGATCTTCACCAAAAACAATAGGTCTTGAGAACTCTACAATTCTGCGCTGTGTGCAAAAGAGTAGTTTATTCTGTTTGAATTTGCGGCCATTATCGTTTGGCATAGAAAAAAATTATCCTTGATTAAAAAAAAATCGTTGCTTGTTAACTACCCCTTTCCCTTAACCGATCTTCACCAAAAACAATAGGTCTTTAGTACTCTACAAATCAGAGCTGTTTGCAAAAAATTATTTGATTCTGTTTGAATGTGCAGCTGTTATCGTTTGCCATAGGAAAAAATCTACAGACAGACCGATAGACAGACAGACACACACAGAGACACTTTTCGAAATAGACTTTTTTTCATGTTTTGAGTGTTGCGCAATCAGAATCTGCAATAATCTCGAACACGATTTTTTTTTTGCCATCACCATACTTCCATTTCCATAAGGAACATGGTAGTAAAAATTACCCTCGATAAAAAAAGTTGCTGGTATACTACCCCTTTCCCTTAACCGATATTCACCAAAAACAATAGGTCTTGAGTACTCTACAAATAAGGGTTGTATGCAATAAATTATTTGATTCTGTTTGAATGTGCGGCTGTTATTGTTTGCCATAGAAAAAAATCTACAGACAGACCGATAGACAGACAGACACACACACAGACACTTTTCGAAAAACGACTTTTTTTCATGTTTTGAGTGCAGCACAATCAGAATCTGCAATAATCCCGAACACGATTTTTTTTGCCATCACCATAGTTCCATTTCCTTAAGGAACATGGAAGTAAATATCGGTATGGAGAACCATACATGACTTCCATATTCTAAGATTTATATTTAAAATCATTTTCACCCAAACAGCCAGGCTGTGTCTTACCTGCCTTTTTATTGCTGTATTAAATGAAAAATATTATATTACATTAAAATGAAAAAATTATAATTTTATTGCCTGGCAACAAAATTATTTTATTTTTAACAATTGCCATTGTTTCAAAAAGTTTAAATAAATTTTCAAGTACTTTACTCTTGTTAAAACGTAAAAGGTTGCAGGTAAACTACCCCTTCCCCTTAACCGATGTTCACCAAAATCGAAAGTCGTTGAGACCTCTACAATTCAGGGACGTATGCAAAAAATTATTTGATTCTGGTTGAATTTGCGGCTGTTATCGTTTGCCATAGAAAATACGCTTGATAAAAAAACGTTGCTGGTAAACTACCCCTTCCCCTTAACCGATCTTCACCAAAAACAATAGGTCTTGAGTACTCTACAAGTCAGGGCTGTATGCAAAACATTATTTGATTCTGTTTGAATTTGCGGCTGTTATCAATTGCCATAGAAAATACCATCGTTAAAAAAACGTTGCTGGTAAACTACCCCTTTCCCTCAACCGATCTTCACCAAAAACAATAGGTCTTGAGAACTCTACAATTTAGGGCTGTATGCAAATAATCTTTTGATTCTGTTTGAATTTGTGGCTGTTATCGTTTGCCATAGGAAATACCCTTGTTAAAACATAAAACGTTACAGGTAAACTACCCCTTTCCCTTAACCGATCTTCACCAAAAACAACATGTCTTGAGTACTCTACAAATCAGGGCAGTATGCAAAACATTATTTGATTCTGTTCGAATTTGCGGCTGTTATCGTTTGCCATATAAAATACCCTTGTTAAAAAAACGTTGCTGGTAAACTACCCCTTTCCCTCAACCGATCTTCACCAAAAACAACAGGTCTTGAGAACTCTACAATTTAGGGCTGTATGCAAATAATCTTTTGATTCTGTTTGAATTTGCGGCTGTTATCGTTTGCCATTAGAAATACCCTTGTTAAAACATAAAACGTTACAGGTAAACTACCCCTTTCCCTTAACCGATCTTCACCAAAATCATCAGATCTTGAGAACTCTACAACTCAGGGCTGTATGCGAAACATTATTTGATTCTGTTTGAATTTGCGGCAGTTATCGTTTGCCATAGAAAAAAAATCTACAGACAGACAGACACACAGACAGACAGACACACAGACACACACACAGACACTTTTCGGAAAACGACTTTTTTTCATGTTTTGAGTGTAGTAGAATCAGAATCTGCAATAATCTCGAACACGATTTTTTTTGCCATCACCACACTTCCATTCCTTAAGGAATATGGAAGTAAAAATTACCCTCGATAAAAAAAAGTTGCTGGTAAACTACCCCTTTCCCTTAACTGATCATCACCAAAAACAATAGGTTTTGAGTACTCTACAAATCAGAGCTGTATGCAAAAAATTATTTGATTCTGTTTGAATTTGCGGCTGTTATCTTTTGCCATAGAAAAAAATCTACAGACACACAGATACACAGACACACACACCCACAGACACTTTTCGAAAAATGACTTTTTTCATGTTTGAGTGTAGTACAATCAGAATCTGCAATAATCTCGAACACGTTTTTTTTTTGCCATCACCATACTTCCATTTCCTTAAGGAACATGGAAGTAAAAATTACCCTCGATAAAAAAAAAACATTGCTGGTAAACTACACCTTTCCCTTAACCGATCTTCAACAAAAACAATAGGTCTTGAGAACTCTACAATTTAGGGCTGTATGCAAAACATTCTTTGATTCTGTTTGAATTTACGACTGTTATCGTTTGCCATAGAAAAAAATTACCCTTGATTAAAAAAAAATGTTGCTGGTAAACTACCCCTTTCCCTTAACCGATCTTCCCCAAAATCAACAGGCCTTCAGACTTCTACAATTGAGGAATGTATGCAATAATATATTTGATTCTGTTTGAATGTGCGGCAGTTATCGTTCGTCATAGAACGATAACAAATTACCGTTGTTTAACTATAAAATGTTGCAGGTAAACTACCCCTTTCTCTTAACCGATCTTCACCAAAACCAACAGACATTGAGTTCTCTAGCTCAGGAAGGTATGCAAAACGTTATTTGATTCTGATTGAATTTATGGGAGTTATCATTCGTCATAGAAAAAATTACTCATGTTAAAACATAAAACGTTGCAGGTAAACTATCACTTTCCCTAAACCGTTCTTCAACAAAAACAATAGATCTTGAGAACTCTACAATTCAGTGTTGTATGCACAAAATTATACCCGACACCAATATGGTATAAGGGTATTTTGATAATAAATAAATAAATAAAAATGCACAAAATTATTTGATTCTGTTTGAATTTGCGGTTGTTATCGTTTGCCATAGAAAATACCCTTGTTAAAACATAAAACGTTGCAGGTAAACTACCCCTTTCCCTTAACCGATCTTCAACAAAATCAACAGACCTTGAGTTCTGTATAAAAAGGTATGCAAAACATTATTTAATTCAGATTGCATTTACAGCAGTTATAATTCGTCATAGAAAAAATTACCCACGTTAAAACATAAAACGTTGCAGGTAAACTACCCCTTTCCCTAGCCTGATATTAAAAAAAAAACAATAGGTCATGAGAACTCTACAATCTAGGGCTGTATGCAAAACATTATTTGATTCTGTTTGAATTTACGACTGTTATCGTTTGACATAGAAAAAAATTACCCTTGATTAAAAAAAAAATGTTGCAGGTAAACTACCCCTTTCCCTTAAACGATATTCACCAAAAACAATAGGTCTTGAGTACTCTACAAATCAGGGTTGTATGCAATAAATTATATGATTCTGTTTGAATTTGCGGCTGTTATCGTTTGCCATAGAAAATACCCTTGTTAAAACATAAAATGTTACAGATAAACTACCCCTCTACCTTAACCGATCTTCACCAAAAACAATACGTCTTGAGAACTCTACAACTAAGGGTTGTATGCAAATAATCATTTGATTCTGTTTGAATTTGCGGCTGTTATTGTTTGCCATAGGAAATACCCTTGTTAAAAACATAAAACGTTTCAGGTAAACTACCCCTTTCCCTTAACCGATCTTCACCAGAAACAATAACTTTTGACAAATCTACAATTTAGGGTAGTATGCAAATAATTATTTGATTCTGTTTGAATTTGCGGCTGTTATCGTTTCCCATAAAAAATACCCTTGTTAAAACATAAAACGTTGCCTGTAAACTACCCCGTTTCCCTTAACCGATCTTCACCAAAAACCGTAGGTCTTGAGATCTCTAAAATTTAGGGCTGTATGCAAATAATCATTTGATTCTGTTTGAAATTTCGGCTGTTATCGTTTGCCATAGAAAATACCCTTGTTAAAACATAAAACGTTGCTGGTAAACTACCCCTTTCCCTTAACCGATCTTCACAAAAAACAATAGGTCTTGAGAACTCTACAATTCTGCGCTGTGTGCAAAAGAGTAGTTTATTCTGTTTGAATTTGCGGCCATTATCGTTTGGCATAGAAAAAAATTATCCTTGATTAAAAAAAAATCGTTGCTTGTTAACTACCCCTTTCCCTTAACCGATCTTCACCAAAAACAATAGGTCTTTAGTACTCTACAAATCAGAGCTGTTTGCAAAAAATTATTTGATTCTGTTTGAATGTGCAGCTGTTATCGTTTGCCATAGGAAAAAATCTACAGACAGACCGATAGACAGACAGACACACACAGAGACACTTTTCGAAATAGACTTTTTTTCATGTTTTGAGTGTTGCGCAATCAGAATCTGCAATAATCTCGAACACGATTTTTTTTTTGCCATCACCATACTTCCATTTCCATAAGGAACATGGTAGTAAAAATTACCCTCGATAAAAAAAGTTGCTGGTATACTACCCCTTTCCCTTAACCGATATTCACCAAAAACAATAGGTCTTGAGTACTCTACAAATAAGGGTTGTATGCAATAAATTATTTGATTCTGTTTGAATGTGCGGCTGTTATTGTTTGCCATAGAAAAAAATCTACAGAAGACCGATAGACAGACAGACACACACACAGACACTTTTCGAAAAACGACTTTTTTTCATGTTTTGAGTGCAGCACAATCAGAATCTGCAATAATCCCGAACACGATTTTTTTTGCCATCACCATAGTTCCATTTCCTTAAGGAACATGGAAGTAAATATCGGTATGGAGAACCATACATGACTTCCATATTCTAAGATTTATATTTAAAATCATTTTCACCCAAACAGCCAGGCTGTGTCTTACCTGCCTTTTTATTGCTGTATTAAATGAAAAATATTATATTACATTAAAATGAAAAAATTATAATTTTATTGCCTGGCAACAAAATTATTTTATTTTTAACAATTGCCATTGTTTCAAAAAGTTTAAATAAATTTTCAAGTACTTTACTCTTGTTAAAACGTAAAAGGTTGCAGGTAAACTACCCCTTCCCCTTAACCGATGTTCACCAAAATCGAAAGTCGTTGAGACCTCTACAATTCAGGGACGTATGCAAAAAATTATTTGATTCTGGTTGAATTTGCGGCTGTTATCGTTTGCCATAGAAAATACGCTTGATAAAAAAACGTTGCTGGTAAACTACCCCTTTCCCTTAACCGATCTTCACCAAAATCATCAGATCTTGAGAACTCTACAACTCAGGGCTGTATGCGAAACATTATTTGATTCTGTTTGAATTTGCGGCAGTTATCGTTTGCCATAGAAAAAAAATCTACAGACAGACAGACACACAGACAGACAGACACACAGACACACACACAGACACTTTTCGGAAAACGACTTTTTTTCATGTTTTGAGTGTAGTAGAATCAGAATCTGCAATAATCTCGAACACGATTTTTTTTGCCATCACCACACTTCCATTCCTTAAGGAATATGGAAGTAAAAATTACCCTCGATAAAAAAAAGTTGCTGGTAAACTACCCCTTTCCCTTAACTGATCATCACCAAAAACAATAGGTTTTGAGTACTCTACAAATCAGAGCTGTATGCAAAAAATTATTTGATTCTGTTTGAATTTGCGGCTGTTATCTTTTGCCATAGAAAAAAATCTACAGACACACAGATACACAGACACACACACCCACAGACACTTTTCGAAAAATGACTTTTTTCATGTTTGAGTGTAGTACAATCAGAATCTGCAATAATCTCGAACACGTTTTTTTTTTGCCATCACCATACTTCCATTTCCTTAAGGAACATGGAAGTAAAAATTACCCTCGATAAAAAAAAAACATTGCTGGTAAACTACACCTTTCCCTTAACCGATCTTCAACAAAAACAATAGGTCTTGAGAACTCTACAATTTAGGGCTGTATGCAAAACATTCTTTGATTCTGTTTGAATTTACGACTGTTATCGTTTGCCATAGAAAAAAAATTACCCTTGATTAAAAAAAAATGTTGCTGGTAAACTACCCCTTTCCCTTAACCGATCTTCCCCAAAATCAACAGGCCTTCAGACTTCTACAATTGAGGAATGTATGCAATAATATATTTGATTCTGTTTGAATGTGCGGCAGTTATCGTTCGTCATAGAACGATAACAAATTACCGTTGTTTAACTATAAAATGTTGCAGGTAAACTACCCCTTTCTCTTAACCGATCTTCACCAAAACCAACAGACATTGAGTTCTCTAGCTCAGGAAGGTATGCAAAACGTTATTTGATTCTGATTGAATTTATGGGAGTTATCATTCGTCATAGAAAAAATTACTCATGTTAAAACATAAAACGTTGCAGGTAAACTATCACTTTCCCTAAACCGTTCTTCAACAAAAACAATAGATCTTGAGAACTCTACAATTCAGTGTTGTATGCACAAAATTATACCCGACACCAATATGGTATAAGGGTATTTTGATAATAAATAAATAAATAAAATGCACAAAATTATTTGATTCTGTTTGAATTTGCGGTTGTTATCGTTTGCCATAGAAAATACCCTTGTTAAAACATAAAACGTTGCAGGTAAACTACCCCTTTCCCTTAACCGATCTTCAACAAAATCAACAGACCTTGAGTTCTGTATAAAAAGGTATGCAAAACATTATTTAATTCAGATTGCATTTACAGCAGTTATAATTCGTCATAGAAAAAATTACCCACGTTAAAACATAAAACGTTGCAGGTAAACTACCCCTTTCCCTAGCCTGATATTAAAAAAAAAACAATAGGTCATGAGAACTCTACAATCTAGGGCTGTATGCAAAACATTATTTGATTCTGTTTGAATTACGACTGTTATCGTTTGACATAGAAAAAAATTACCCTTGATTAAAAAAAAATGTTGCAGGTAAACTACCCCTTTCCCTTAAACGATATTCACCAAAAACAATAGGTCTTGAGTACTCTACAAATCAGGGTTGTATGCAATAAATTATATGATTCTGTTTGAATTTGCGGCTGTTATCGTTTGCCATAGAAAATACCCTTGTTAAAACATAAAATGTTACAGATAAACTACCCCTCTACCTTAACCGATCTTCACCAAAAACAATACGTCTTGAGAACTCTACAACTAAGGGTTGTATGCAAATAATCATTTGATTCTGTTTGAATTTGCGGCTGTTATTGTTTGCCATAGGAAATACCCTTGTTAAAAACATAAAACGTTTCAGGTAAACTACCCCTTTCCCTTAACCGATCTTCACCAGAAACAATAACTTTTGACAAATCTACAATTTAGGGTAGTATGCAAATAATTATTTGATTCTGTTTGAATTTGCGGCTGTTATCGTTTCCCATAAAAAATACCCTTGTTAAAACATAAAACGTTGCCTGTAAACTACCCCGTTTCCCTTAACCGATCTTCACCAAAAACCGTAGGTCTTGAGATCTCTAAAATTTAGGGCTGTATGCAAATAATCATTTGATTCTGTTTGAAATTTCGGCTGTTATCGTTTGCCATAGAAAATACCCTTGTTAAAACATAAAACGTTGCTGGTAAACTACCCCTTTCCCTTAACCGATCTTCACAAAAAACAATAGGTCTTGAGAACTCTACAATTCTGCGCTGTGTGCAAAAGAGTAGTTTATTCTGTTTGAATTTGCGGCCATTATCGTTTGGCATAGAAAAAAATTATCCTTGATTAAAAAAAAATCGTTGCTTGTTAACTACCCCTTTCCCTTAACCGATCTTCACCAAAAACAATAGGTCTTTAGTACTCTACAAATCAGAGCTGTTTGCAAAAAATTATTTGATTCTGTTTGAATGTGCAGCTGTTATCGTTTGCCATAGGAAAAAATCTACAGACAGACCGATAGACAGACAGACACACACAGAGACACTTTTCGAAATAGACTTTTTTTCATGTTTTGAGTGTTGCGCAATCAGAATCTGCAATAATCTCGAACACGATTTTTTTTTTGCCATCACCATACTTCCATTTCCATAAGGAACATGGTAGTAAAAATTACCCTCGATAAAAAAGTTGCTGGTATACTACCCCTTTCCCTTAACCGATATTCACCAAAAACAATAGGTCTTGAGTACTCTACAAATAAGGGTTGTATGCAATAAATTATTTGATTCTGTTTGAATGTGCGGCTGTTATTGTTTGCCATAGAAAAAAATCTACAGAAGACCGATAGACAGACAGACACACACACAGACACTTTTCGAAAAACGACTTTTTTTCATGTTTTGAGTGCAGCACAATCAGAATCTGCAATAATCCCGAACACGATTTTTTTTGCCATCACCATAGTTCCATTTCCTTAAGGAACATGGAAGTAAATATCGGTATGGAGAACCATACATGACTTCCATATTCTAAGATTTATATTTAAAATCATTTTCACCCAAACAGCCAGGCTGTGTCTTACCTGCCTTTTTATTGCTGTATTAAATGAAAAATATTATATTACATTAAAATGAAAAAATTATAATTTTATTGCCTGGCAACAAAATTATTTTATTTTTAACAATTGCCATTGTTTCAAAAAGTTTAAATAAATTTTCAAGTACTTTACTCTTGTTAAAACGTAAAAGGTTGCAGGTAAACTACCCCTTCCCCTTAACCGATGTTCACCAAAATCGAAAGTCGTTGAGACCTCTACAATTCAGGGACGTATGCAAAAAATTATTTGATTCTGGTTGAATTTGCGGCTGTTATCGTTTGCCATAGAAAATACGCTTGATAAAAAAACGTTGCTGGTAAACTACCCCTTTCCCTTAACCGATCTTCACCAAAATCATCAGATCTTGAGAACTCTACAACTCAGGGCTGTATGCGAAACATTATTTGATTCTGTTTGAATTTGCGGCAGTTATCGTTTGCCATAGAAAAAAAATCTACAGACAGACAGACACACAGACAGACAGACACACAGACACACACACAGACACTTTTCGGAAAACGACTTTTTTTCATGTTTTGAGTGTAGTAGAATCAGAATCTGCAATAATCTCGAACACGATTTTTTTTGCCATCACCACACTTCCATTCCTTAAGGAATATGGAAGTAAAAATTACCCTCGATAAAAAAAAGTTGCTGGTAAACTACCCCTTTCCCTTAACTGATCATCACCAAAAACAATAGGTTTTGAGTACTCTACAAATCAGAGCTGTATGCAAAAAATTATTTGATTCTGTTTGAATTTGCGGCTGTTATCTTTTGCCATAGAAAAAAATCTACAGACACACAGATACACAGACACACACACCCACAGACACTTTTCGAAAAATGACTTTTTTCATGTTTGAGTGTAGTACAATCAGAATCTGCAATAATCTCGAACACGTTTTTTTTTTGCCATCACCATACTTCCATTTCCTTAAGGAACATGGAAGTAAAAATTACCCTCGATAAAAAAAAACATTGCTGGTAAACTACACCTTTCCCTTAACCGATCTTCAACAAAAACAATAGGTCTTGAGAACTCTACAATTTAGGGCTGTATGCAAAACATTCTTTGATTCTGTTTGAATTTACGACTGTTATCGTTTGCCATAGAAAAAAATTACCCTTGATTAAAAAAAAATGTTGCTGGTAAACTACCCCTTTCCCTTAACCGATCTTCCCCAAAATCAACAGGCCTTCAGACTTCTACAATTGAGGAATGTATGCAATAATATATTTGATTCTGTTTGAATGTGCGGCAGTTATCGTTCGTCATAGAACGATAACAAATTACCGTTGTTTAACTATAAAATGTTGCAGGTAAACTACCCCTTTCTCTTAACCGATCTTCACCAAAACCAACAGACATTGAGTTCTCTAGCTCAGGAAGGTATGCAAAACGTTATTTGATTCTGATTGAATTTATGGGAGTTATCATTCGTCATAGAAAAAATTACTCATGTTAAAACATAAAACGTTGCAGGTAAACTATCACTTTCCCTAAACCGTTCTTCAACAAAAACAATAGATCTTGAGAACTCTACAATTCAGTGTTGTTATGCACAAACTTATACCCGACACCAATATGGTATAAGGGTATTTTGATAATAAATAAATAAATAAAAATGCACAAAATTATTTGATTCTGTTTGAATTTGCGGTTGTTATCGTTTGCCATAGAAAATACCCTTGTTAAAACATAAAACGTTGCAGGTAAACTACCCCTTTCCCTTAACCGATCTTCAACAAAATCAACAGACCTTGAGTTCTGTATAAAAAGGTATGCAAAACATTATTTAATTCAGATTGCATTTACAGCAGTTATAATTCGTCATAGAAAAAATTACCCACGTTAAAACATAAAACGTTGCAGGTAAACTACCCCTTTCCCTAGCCTGATATTCAAAAAAAAACAATAGGTCATGAGAACTCTACAATCTAGGGCTGTATGCAAACATTATTTGATTCTGTTTGAATTTACGACTGTTATCGTTTGACATAGAAAAAAATTACCCTTGATTAAAAAAAAATGTTGCAGGTAAACTACCCCTTTCCCTTAAACGATATTCACCAAAAACAATAGGTCTTGAGTACTCTACAAATCAGGGTTGTATGCAATAAATTATTTGATTCTGTTTGAATTTGCGGCTGTTATCGTTTGCCATAGAAAATACCCTTGTTAAAACATAAAATGTTACAGATAAACTACCCCTCTACCTTAACCGATCTTCACCAAAAACAATACGTCTTGAGAACTCTACAACTTAGGGTTGTATGCAAATAATCATTTGATTCTGTTTGAATTTGCGGCTGTTATTGTTTGCCATAGGAAATACCCTAGTTAAAAACATAAAACGTTTCTGGTAAACTACCCCTTTCCCTTAACCGATCTTCACCAGAAACAATAACTTTTGAGAAATCTCAATTTAGGGTAGTATGCAAATAATTATTTGATTCTGTTTGAATTTGCGGCTGTTATCGTTTCCCATAGAAAATACCCTTGTTAAAACATAAAACGTTGCCTGTAAACTACCCCGTTTCCCTTACCGATCTTCACCAAAAACCGTAGGTCTTGAGATCTCTAAAATTTAGGGCTGTATGCAAATAATCATTTGATTCTGTTTGAAATTTCGGCTGTTATCGTTTGCCATAGAAAATACCCTTGTTAAAACATAAAACGTTGCTGGTAAACTACCCTTTCCCTTAACCGATCTTCACCAAAAACAATAGGTCTTGAGTACTCTACAAATAAGGGTTGTATGCAATAAATTATTTGATTCTGTTTGAATGTGCGGCTGTTATTGTTTGCCATAGAAAAAAATCTACAGAAGACCGATAGACAGACAGACACACACACAGACACTTTTCGAAAAACGACTTTTTTTCATGTTTTGAGTGCAGCACAATCAGAATCTGCAATAATCCCGAACACGATTTTTTTTGCCATCACCATAGTTCCATTTCCTTAAGGAACATGGAAGTAAATATCGGTATGGAGAACCATACATGACT
>JAWRYS010001649.1:0-60061 GCA_034769895.1 Magicicada septendecula | reverse complement strand
ATAAGTTCCTCTTACTTACTAATACAAAGTTTGTCACTGGTCTTCCGGTTATTCTAACATAGTTCACTAATTAGAACACTTTTGAAGTTCAACAATTGCACTTTTTCCTTCCTAGAAGGTTTTTTTACTTTTACACTTTCACTTGCTAAGTGTAACATGCTCTCACTACATGTTACCACTTTAATTTAAATATACTACTTCTTTCACTCACTTAACTACTCACTGGGTTGTGTTTGATATTAGTATCATCATGGGGTTTACTGATTACAATGGTTAATTTTATTTCCCTTCACAAATGATCACTGTTTGGGTAATTAATTGTGGCCTTGATTTGCCTTAGGGTATGTTTACTCATTTTGGTTATATTCATCACTATTTATTAGGGTGTGTGGATTATTAATTCCCTAACTTATATTTATAAACACATTCCTTTACCAATAAAATATACATGACATTATTATTTTTCATTAACATTATTACCCTAGGTAAGTCTCATCTACACTATAATTACATCAGTTCATTTGTTAAACTACAGAATAATGGTCATTATTTGGGATTTACAATATTCATTCTTGATGTCTTGATTACATTTAGGTCTTAGCTTCTTCTTCATTGTTCCGTGGTTCCTTTGGTATTTATCCAATCTATTGTGTCAGGTCATTGTCAGTTTAACAGTCATTTGTCATTTGGGTTACTGGGTTATTGATCTTTGAATTTATAAGTCTTTGCCTCTTATACTTGTCTTCAGCTTTTTATTTTATAGTTAAATATCATTGGATCTTCACTACCTTATGTCATGTTACATAATGCATCGCCACCAAAATTGATTATTTCGAAACAAAGATTATTATATTTTTTCTGAAATCATCAATATAGTTTATTTTATCAAGTTGTTATTATTCAGGAATTCATCCATCGCTACCTTCTTCTTTATTCATTTTTATTAAGTCATGGTTCATAATATGGTAATTGGTATTATTTTCTTTCTTTATTATTCCCTTTTATGTTCTATTTCCCTAAAATTTTTCTTCTCTCCCACTTCATATAAATTGGTACTAGCCAGAGGGCACGTGTGGCTCTATTACTCTGCTATCCATTTATACACCTTTTGAGTTCAGAGGCCTTGCCTATCTGCTCAATAACATAAATAATTGTTGGACGTATCTCAACATAAAATCATCACATAATAATATTCATAATAATTATAATAATAGTCGTTCATTTCCGACTCACATAATATTAATACAATAAAACACTTTTGTGATTAATTATTCTCTCTTTTATACATCTCATGACTTTTTCATTTCAGTGACTTATTTGGATTCCTTCGTTTAAGCTTATGGCGATATTTAACAGGCATTTTGTATTATTTCATTAGCTTATTTTATATGGTAGTGATTTTATTTGTCATCACTTTAATGCTCATTGATATTTAAAATTAACATTGTAGCTGGTTTCTGGCTCACTTATATATTTTCATTGATTGTCCAGTTAATCTGTCAGTGTTATTTTTTATTTGATCGTCTTGTCTTTTCTTTTGTGAAACATTAATTTTTATTATTATTCCCTTTTGTGATAGGGTTAGTTAATGATGTTATGTAGCGTCATCATTATTTGTGTAACATTTAATTATTTTATATCAATTTTTTATGATATTTCATTATACATATTTTCAAAATTACATGGGTTTACACATTTTGTTTCACACTTGGTCGTAAGTTTGTCCTTACTTTGTTTTGGATTTAGCTTATCTTTCTTCTAAATTCCCTTTCATTCATATAATAATAGTTTCAATCAAATACTTACTGTAAGTTGTGCTTACATTTATTTTTTGAATTTTGATAATTGTTACTTTCAAACTTCTCTTTAACTTTCTGACACTGGTTCATAATATTTTTTCAAAGAAGACTGGTTGTAAGTCCCTTTTATTTTCTTAGTTGTTACCTCACTTATGACATAGGTATTATTTTGGTTGTCTTTTACTATCAGATAGGGCATTTATTTTACTGTACAATGGACCCTGTTATATATACTCTTTTTTTTTCTTGTAAGTTAATCTTCTTGTCTATACCTTAATTGGTTTGCATGGCCGTTGCCTTCGGCGCGGTCCTCTGTTCTGACGGGGTGATTATCCTCAGTGTTTTGCCTTCTCTCGATCGAGTGGTCATTGCGAGTTATTCGTTCTCGACTCCTTCTGTTTTCTTCAGCACTCCGGCTCCTCGGTCTTCTATAACTACGTCTCCCGTCGTTTCTACCTTCTGCGTTTATATAGTTTACCCGTCGCCTGTATGTTTGATTCGGTATCGACTGGTTATTATTGTGGTATTGATTATTTGGCCTGTTATAACCGCCTCCATTTTGGTTATTTCCCCTGTTGTAAGGATGGTTTGCATTGTTATTGTTGTTGGGGTAATTCTGGTTATAATTTCTCTGGTAATTATTGTTGTTATTATGGTTATTAAAACCTCGATAATTATTGGGGTTGGCTGGCGGATGATTGGCCGGGGTGTGGTTTCCTTGCGGCCCACTTGGTTGATTTCGGTTATCATAATTTCTGTAGTTTGGTGTGTTCTTCTGTCGGTTCAACACATAATGTTTCTCCCGCTCATATTCTCCCAATAATGCGGCCATCTCTTGAACAGTCTTGATTCGTCCACTTAAATGGCTTTTTGTGATTTCCCCGTCGTAGTGGTATGCCAATTGTGTCACCAGGCACTCTTCAGGGATGTTAGGTTCGAGGTTCCTCGCTATGCTTACCTTACCTAAAAAGTAAGCGGTTGGAGACTGTCCTAGGTAAGGGTCGAATCGGCCGTTGCTTATGTTATTTCTTACCATGTACTGAGTCGCCTCCGACCAGTATTTGTCCTTGAATAATTTTTTGAACTCACTGAAATTATTTATATCTGGTCTCACAGCCGTCCACCAATTGTCGTGGACTTCTTTGAACATGTCGTCGATCATGCTCTTGATTACTGTCCACCGTGTCTCTCTGGTTCGGGCTAAGTTTCCTCTACTCGTTCTATGAACTCAATTGGGTTGCGTTTATAATTTTTAAACTTTATCGTTTCTCTATTTTCGCTACATGATATATGTGAGCTCATGATTGGTCGATCCTTCAATGCATTGATCTCTTCCTGTAGGCGTAGTTCTCTTGCCTTAAATTCAGCTATTTTCCCTTCTTGGGCGGTTGTGGTGTCCTTCACTTCACTTACTGATGCATCTAATCTGCTATAGTTCTCTTCGACTCTGGTCTGTATTTGCTCTAATTTGTTGTTGGTTTCTTTTTGGAGTCCTTCAACCCTCCTCTTACCTTCGCCTTCAACTTCATTCACCTTGATCAAAATCTCTTCTCGGACTTGCATCACTACTTCGCTGGTTTTCTCTATCTTCTCTTCCGTTTCCATTACAGTTTGTTTCAGTTCTTCTCTATATTCCGTCAACTGTTGCTGTAATGTATCCTGGTTATATTCAATTTTATCATTCAACGTTTCAATGTCCTCTTTCATGAGTCTCAAGGTTTCACTGGTTTTCTCATTACTTCTCTCTATCTTCTCACTAATCAATTTATTCTCCTCCTTCATTTCCTGTCTTAATTTCTCGTCATTTCCATTAATGGTCTTCCTTAAATCTTCTTTAGTGCTGTCCAATTTCTTCTCCATCTTCTCATTATTTTTGTCCAATTTTTCATCTATTTTCTCTTCATTGCGGTCGAATTTTTCATCCATTTGCTTTTTCAACTCCTCTTTATTTTTGTCCATATTCTTCTCCATTCTTTGAAGCATTTCCATTAACCTATCCATCTTCGTTTCTTCGGTGGTCCTAGTTGGCATGGCCGGGTTTAATATTTCTTCCACATCTTCCACCGAAGTTATTTCCTTTTCCTCCATTCTGGCACCTTTCTCGACCTCCTTTTCTAATCTCCTTGCTTCCTCTTCCGCCTCCTTTTCGCGTATCATCGTCTGGTATCTCGTACCGTGCTTTGCCGGTTCCATTTCTGTAGTCGCCGCTAAAATCTGTAAAGTTTAAAGGTATGTTTCCTTAACTATTCTAGCCCTACTAGTTGGCGCGCCACTTTGTAACTGAATCTGTTGTGCAGGGTATTTAGATTGGTAAATGTTCCCCGTAGTATCGTCCTTCTAATAGAAATGAAAAGCCCCACGTTGGGCGCCACTTTGTAAAATAATCTTTTACGGGGTGTATTTATTATTAATATAATGTATATAATGTGATTCTGTAAGTCGATCTATCTTCGTACAGTGTATGTGTGCGTGTCGAGCGTCTGTTGACTCGCTCGTCGGGTTTCGTGGTTTAGTATGTATGTAAAATTAAAGTTACTAATAATTTTAATGAATTCTGTCACTGTTCTCCGCGTGTAGCAAGTCGAATTGTATCTGCTCTTACCATTTACGGGTAAACTGTATCTCTCTCCATTTGATTTGAATGTTGCCGCCTCGCCACCTGATTGGCGCACGGCTTTCTGCAGTGTCGACTTGGCTAACGTCTTGCTTTAAAGGTTCCACTTCAATAAACTCTTATTTATTATCGTAAATTATTTGAATCAAACATAGTGTTGCAGAATGAGAACATTTATTGACACTTTTAGAAGATTTCAATTACTTTGTGATACATTAAATTTATTTTTTGCACCGGCTATTACACTTGTACAGTTGGTAGTCAGTTCCACTGTTTTTGTACACAAACCGTTTTGCGGTTAACGTTAGTTTACAATTAAAATGGTTTTACTCAGGGGTGTTAATAAGTCCTTTTGGCTACAGAAATATTTGACTACGGCTAAAACACACAAATTTATAACAATCCTTAATACTAGTTACACAAAAAAATTAATATCTTAACACATTCCAGTAAGTAATTACCAATGAAACTTAGTAACATTTTTGGTTATGATTCGTCTATTAGAAAGGTTTGTTAATTATTTATTATATTTTGATTTCAATAATTATTAACTGATTAAAGTTCAAATAGTGATTTTACCAATGCATTCAGTTCTAAATCAGAATAGTGATCAGTGAAGTGAAATAGTTATTTATTACTTTGATCAAAAAATTTGGAATTCGCTTTATGGGATTATGTTTATACTCATCAATTTTCCGCTGAAGCTCCTGCGATGCCGTCTTCTTCTATTCTTCAGAATTTTATTTATCTCGTCCAGGCGGTTTTTCTCGTAGACTTCGGCCTCGTACTCCTTCTGTGATCGTCCGTCTTCTTGAGTTGATATATGTCCTTATGATCTTCCTTCGGTTTCCGTCGTCATCTATTCTTCGCGGCGTCTTCTTGGCTTCCTTGGATAATTACGGTTGGTGGATAAATTTAATAAACAATATCTTATCCAGGATTCTCTGGGCTGTTATCCTGATCTTCCTTCGGTTTAATTTAAGTTAAAATTCATTTATTAGTAATAAAATTTTGGTGTGAGAGCTACTCAATCCGCTCTCGGCGTCAGTCAATAATGAACTATAGAAAATCTAACGGTTTTTTGGCAATAAATTTCTGGTTGCTACGGTTACCTAATAAATTATGCTAATTCTCATTGGTCATTAATTTAAGTCATTGTTATGTTTTAACGTCTTTTTTAGTCTAATTTTACCAAAATATCTTCAAATGAAGATTTCTATCTTATACTAATAGCTAGGTTTATTACATGAGTACCATTGTTCATAACTTTTCATAAGGGTCATTTTGACATCCCTCATGGTTACTTTTGAGTGGCTAATTACATTTTTATTATTATTTTTCATATTTATATTTTACATATATTTTATTCAAAATAGGCTGTTATTCATACCTTTTGGTATTAGGAATACTCACTTAATTTGTTTAACCACTTGGTATACTCTGCTTCAATATTGGACTATTATTTGTTCTCAAATCTACTAAATTCTTATTTAACAGTTAGGCCTCGAGCCTCGATTTTACTCTACTACTATCTAACATTTCTTAGTAACATATTACCTTTACATTTGGTAGTTCTAATACAATTTTTTAAACAAAACAAGCAATAAACATCGGTGTTCCTAACTCCACCTCTTATTATAGTAATAAACATTTTTTTACAGGTTCAAGCCTGAAATAACTTTTAACTATCTTACTGCTCCCTTCTACTATCTGGTTCAATTAAAAATTCATTACATTATATGGGTTTCTTTAAAACAGTAACAACATCCTTATTATACTAACATCAATTTATACTTTACACAATATATATTATTCCTCCATTCCTTCACTAGCAAAAGTGTCTATCGTTCTGGTCTGTCTTTCATTCCAATGCCTTAAACTCTATCTTATCCTATAATTCTTACTATCCATAGCTTAATTTAATTACACTATAATAAGTTCCTCTTACTTACTAATACAAAGTTTGTCACTGGTCTTCCGGTTATTCTAACATAGTTCACTAATTAGAACACTTTTGAAGTTCAACAATTGCACTTTTTCCTTCCTAGAAGGTTTTTTTACTTTTACACTTTCACTTGCTAAGTGTAACATGCTCTCACTACATGTTACCACTTTAATTTAAATATACTACTTCTTTCACTCACTTAACTACTCACTGGGTTGTGTTTGATATTAGTATCATCATGGGGTTTACTGATTACAATGGTTAATTTTATTTCCCTTCACAAATGATCACTGTTTGGGTAATTAATTGTGGCCTTGATTTGCCTTAGGGTATGTTTACTCATTTTGGTTATATTCATCATTATTTATTAGGGTGTGTGGATTATTAATTCCCTAACTTATATTTATAAACACATTCCTTTACCAATAAAATATACATGACATTATTATTTTTCATTAACATTATTACCCTAGGTAAGTCTCATCTACACTATAATTACATCAGTTCATTTGTTAAACTACAGAATAATGGTCATTATTTGGGATTTACAATATTCATTCTTGATGTCTTGATTACATTTAGGTCTTAGCTTCTTCTTCATTGTTCCGTGGTTCCTTTGGTATTTATCCAATCTATTGTGTCAGGTCATTGTCAGTTTAACAGTCATTTGTCATTTGGGTTACTGGGTTATTGATCTTTGAATTTATAAGTCTTTGCCTCTTATACTTGTCTTCAGCTTTTTATTTTATAGTTAAATATCATTGGATCTTCACTACCTTATGTCATGTTACATAATGCATCGCCACCAAAATTGATTAATTCGAAACAAAGATTATTATATTTTTTCTGAAATCATCAATATAGTTTATTTTATCAAGTTGTTATTATTCAGGAATTCATCCATCGCTACCTTCTTCTTTATTCATTTTTATTAAGTCATGGTTCATAATATGGTAATTGGTATTATTTTCTTTCTTTATTATTCCCTTTTATGTTCTATTTCCCTAAAATTTTTCTTCTCTCCCACTTCATATAAATTGGTACTAGCCAGAGGGCACGTGTGGCTCTATTACTCTGCTATCCATTTATACACCTTTTGAGTTCAGAGGCCTTGCCTATCTGCTCAATAACATAAATAATTGTTGGACGTATCTCAACATAAAATCATCACATAATAATATTCATAATAATTATAATAATAGTCGTTCATTTCCGACTCACATAATATTAATACAATAAAACACTTTTGTGATTAATTATTCTCTCTTTTATACATCTCATGACTTTTTCATTTCAGTGACTTATTTGGATTCCTTCGTTTAAGCTTATGGCGATATTTAACAGGCATTTTGTATTATTTCATTAGCTTATTTTATATGGTAGTGATTTTATTTGTCATCACTTTAATGCTCATTGATATTTAAAATTAACATTGTAGCTGGTTTCTGGCTCACTTATATATTTTCATTGATTGTCCAGTTAATCTGTCAGTGTTATTTTTTATTTGATCGTCTTGTCTTTTCTTTTGTGAAACATTAATTTTTATTATTATTCCCTTTTGTGATAGGGTTAGTTAATGATGTTATGTAGCGTCATCATTATTTGTGTAACATTTAATTATTTTATATCAATTTTTTATGATATTTCATTATACATATTTTCAAAATTACATGGGTTTACACATTTTGTTTCACACTTGGTCGTAAGTTTGTCCTTACTTTGTTTTGGATTTAGCTTATCTTTCTTCTAAATTCCCTTTCATTCATATAATAATAGTTTCAATCAAATACTTACTGTAAGTTGTGCTTACATTTATTTTTTGAATTTTGATAATTGTTACTTTCAAACTTCTCTTTAACTTTCTGACACTGGTTCATAATATTTTTTCAAAGAAGACTGGTTGTAAGTCCCTTTTATTTTCTTAGTTGTTACCTCACTTATGACATAGGTATTATTTTGGTTGTCTTTTACTATCAGATAGGGCATTTATTTTACTGTACAATGGACCCTGTTATATATACTCTTTTTTTTTCTTGTAAGTTAATCTTCTTGTCTATACCTTAATTGGTTTGCATGGCCGTTGCCTTCGGCGCGGTCCTCTGTTCTGACGGGGTGATTATCCTCAGTGTTTTGCCTTCTCTCGATCGAGTGGTCATTGCGAGTTATTCGTTCTCGACTCCTTCTGTTTTCTTCAGCACTCCGGCTCCTCGGTCTTCTATAACTACGTCTCCCGTCGTTTCTACCTTCTGCGTTTATATAGTTTACCCGTCGCCTGTATGTTTGATTCGGTATCGACTGGTTATTATTGTGGTATTGATTATTTGGCCTGTTATAACCGCCTCCATTTTGGTTATTTCCCCTGTTGTAAGGATGGTTTGCATTGTTATTGTTGTTGGGGTAATTCTGGTTATAATTTCTCTGGTAATTATTGTTGTTATTATGGTTATTAAAACCTCGATAATTATTGGGGTTGGCTGGCGGATGATTGGCCGGGGTGTGGTTTCCTTGCGGCCCACTTGGTTGATTTCGGTTATCATAATTTCTGTAGTTTGGTGTGTTCTTCTGTCGGTTCAACACATAATGTTTCTCCCGCTCATATTCTCCCAATAATGCGGCCATCTCTTGAACAGTCTTGATTCGTCCACTTAAATGGCTTTTTGTGATTTCCCCGTCGTAGTGGTATGCCAATTGTGTCACCAGGCACTCTTCAGGGATGTTAGGTTCGAGGTTCCTCGCTATGCTTACCTTACCTAAAAAGTAAGCGGTTGGAGACTGTCCTAGGTAAGGGTCGAATCGGCCGTTGCTTATGTTATTTCTTACCATGTACTGAGTCGCCTCCGACCAGTATTTGTCCTTGAATAATTTTTTGAACTCACTGAAATTATTTATATCTGGTCTCACAGCCGTCCACCAATTGTCGTGGACTTCTTTGAACATGTCGTCGATCATGCTCTTGATTACTGTCCACCGTGTCTCTCTGGTTCGGGCTAAGTTTCCTCTACTCGTTCTATGAACTCAATTGGGTTGCGTTTATAATTTTTAAACTTTATCGTTTCTCTATTTTCGCTACATGATATATGTGAGCTCATGATTGGTCGATCCTTCAATGCATTGATCTCTTCCTGTAGGCGTAGTTCTCTTGCCTTAAATTCAGCTATTTTCCCTTCTTGGGCGGTTGTGGTGTCCTTCACTTCACTTACTGATGCATCTAATCTGCTATAGTTCTCTTCGACTCTGGTCTGTATTTGCTCTAATTTGTTGTTGGTTTCTTTTTGGAGTCCTTCAACCCTCCTCTTACCTTCGCCTTCAACTTCATTCACCTTGATCAAAATCTCTTCTCGGACTTGCATCACTACTTCGCTGGTTTTCTCTATCTTCTCTTCCGTTTCCATTACAGTTTGTTTCAGTTCTTCTCTATATTCCGTCAACTGTTGCTGTAATGTATCCTGGTTATATTCAATTTTATCATTCAACGTTTCAATGTCCTCTTTCATGAGTCTCAAGGTTTCACTGGTTTTCTCATTACTTCTCTCTATCTTCTCACTAATCAATTTATTCTCCTCCTTCATTTCCTGTCTTAATTTCTCGTCATTTCCATTAATGGTCTTCCTTAAATCTTCTTTAGTGCTGTCCAATTTCTTCTCCATCTTCTCATTATTTTTGTCCAATTTTTCATCTATTTTCTCTTCATTGCGGTCGAATTTTTCATCCATTTGCTTTTTCAACTCCTCTTTATTTTTGTCCATATTCTTCTCCATTCTTTGAAGCATTTCCATTAACCTATCCATCTTCGTTTCTTCGGTGGTCCTAGTTGGCATGGCCGGGTTTAATATTTCTTCCACATCTTCCACCGAAGTTATTTCCTTTTCCTCCATTCTGGCACCTTTCTCGACCTCCTTTTCTAATCTCCTTGCTTCCTCTTCTGCCTCCTTTTCGCGTATCATCGTCTGGTATCTCGTACCGTGCTTTGCCGGTTCCATTTCTGTAGTCGCCGCTAGAATCTGTAAAGTTTAAAGGTATGTTTCCTTAACTATTCTAGCCCTACTAGTTGGCGCGCCACTTTGTAACTGAATCTGTTGTGCAGGGTATTTAGATTGGTAAATGTTCCCCGTAGTATCGTCCTTCTAATAGAAATGAAAAGCCCCACGTTGGGCGCCACTTTGTAAAATAATCTTTTACGGGGTGTATTTATTATTAATATAATGTATATAATGTGATTCTGTAAGTCGATCTATCTTCGTACAGTGTATGTGTGCGTGTCGAGCGTCTGTTGACTCGCTCGTCGGGTTTCGTGGTTTAGTATGTATGTAAAATTAAAGTTACTAATAATTTTAATGAATTCTGTCACTGTTCTCCGCGTGTAGCAAGTCGAATTGTATCTGCTCTTACCATTTACGGGTAAACTGTATCTCTCTCCATTTGATTTGAATGTTGCCGCCTCGCCACCTGATTGGCGCACGGCTTTCTGCAGTGTCGACTTGGCTAACGTCTTGCTTTAAAGGTTCCACTTCAATAAACTCTTATTTATTATCGTAAATTATTTGAATCAAACATACAGTGTTGCAGAATGAGAACATTTATTGACACTTTTAGAAGATTTCAATTACTTTGTGATACATTAAATTTATTTTTTGCACCGGCTATTACACTTGTACAGTTGGTAGTCAGTTCCACTGTTTTTGTACACAAACCGTTTTGCGGTTAACGTTAGTTTACAATTAAAATGGTTTTACTCAGGGGTGTTAATAAGTCCTTTTGGCTACAGAAATATTTGACTACGGCTAAAACACACAAATTTATAACAATCCTTAATACTAGTTACACAAAAAAATTAATATCTTAACACATTCCAGTAAGTAATTACCAATGAAACTTAGTAAAATTTTTGGTTATGATTCGTCTATTAGAAAGGTTTGTTAATTATTTATTATATTTTGATTTCAATAATTATTAACTGATTAAAGTTCAAATAGTGATTTTACCAATGCATTCAGTTCTAAATCAGAATAGTGATCAGTGAAGTGAAATAGTTATTTATTACTTTGATCAAAAAATTTGGAATTCGCTTTATGGGATTATGTTTATACTCATCAATTTTCCGCTGAAGCTCCTGCGATGCCGTCTTCTTCTATTCTTCAGAATTTTATTTATCTCGTCCAGGCGGTTTTTCTCGTAGACTTCGGCCTCGTACTCCTTCTGTGATCGTCCGTCTTCCTGAGTTGATATATGTCCTTATGATCTTCCTTCGGTTTCCGTCGTCATCTATTCTTCGCGGCGTCTTCTTGGCTTCCTTGGATAATTACGGTTGGTGGATAAATTTAATAAACAATATCTTATCCAGGATTCTCTGGGCTGTTATCCTGATCTTCCTTCGGTTTAATTTAAGTTAAAATTCATTTATTAGTAATAAAATTTTGGTGTGAGAGCTACTCAATCCGCTCTCGGCGTCAGTCAATAATGAACTATAGAAAATCTAACGGTTTTTTGGCAATAAATTTCTGGTTGCTATGGTTACCTAATAAATTATGCTAATTCTCATTGGTCATTAATTTAAGTCATTGTTATGTTTTAACGTCTTTTTTAGTCTAATTTTACCAAAATATCTTCAAATGAAGATTTCTATCTTATACTAATAGCTAGGTTTATTACATGAGTACCATTGTTCATAACTTTTCATAAGGGTCATTTTGACATCCCTCATGGTTACTTTTGAGTGGCTAATTACATTTTTATTATTATTTTTCATATTTATATTTTACATATATTTTATTCAAAATAGGCTGTTATTCATACCTTTTGGTATTAGGAATACTCACTTAATTTGTTTAACCACTTGGTATACTCTGCTTCAATATTGGACTATTATTTGTTCTCAAATCTACTAAATTCTTATTTAACAGTTAGGCCTAGAGCCTAGATTTTACTCTACTACTATCTAACATTTCTTAGTAACATATTACCTTTACATTTGGTAGTTCTAATACAATTTTTTAAACAAAACAAGCAATGAACATCGGTGTTCCTAACTCCACCTCTTATTATAGTAATAAACATTTTTTTACAGGTTCAAGCCTGAAATAACTTTTAACTATCTTACTGCTCCCTTCTACTAACTGGTTCAATTAAAAATTCATTACATTATATGGGTTTCTTTAAAACAGTAACAACATCCTTATTATACTAACATCAATTTATACTTTACACAATATATATTATTCCTCCATTCCTTCACTAGCAAAAGTGTCTATCGTTCTGGTCTGTCTTTCATTCCAATGCCTTAAACTCTATCTTATCCTATAATTCTTATTATCCATAGCTTAATTTAATTACACTATAATAAGTTCCTCTTACTTACTAATACAAAGTTTGTCACTGGTCTTCCGGTTATTCTAACATAGTTCACTAATTAGAACACTTTTGAAGTTCAACAATTGCACTTTTTCCTTCCTAGAAGGTTTTTTACTTTTACACTTTCACTTGCTAAGTGTAACATGCTCTCACTACATGTTACCACTTTAATTTAAATATACTACTTCTTTCACTCACTTAACTACTCACTGGGTTGTGTTTGATATTAGTATCATCATGGGGTTTACTGATTACAATGGTTAATTTTATTTCCCTTCACAAATGATCACTGTTTGGGTAATTAATTGTGGCCTTGATTTGCCTTAGGGTATGTTTACTCATTTTGGTTATATTCATCACTATTTATTAGGGTGTGTGGATTATTAATTCCCTAACTTATATTTATAAACACATTCCTTTACCAATAAAATATACATGACATTATTATTTTTCATTAACATTATTACCCTAGGTAAGTCTCATCTACACTATAATTACATCAGTTCATTTGTTAAACTACAGAATAATGGTCATTATTTGGGATTTACAATATTCATTCTTGATGTCTTGATTACATTTAGGTCTTAGCTTCTTCTTCATTGTTCCGTGGTTCCTTTGGTATTTATCCGATCTATTGTGTCAGGTCATTGTCAGTTTAACAGTCATTTGTCATTTGGGTTACTGGGTTATTGATCTTTGAATTTATAAGTCTTTGCCTCTTATACTTGTCTTCAGCTTTTTATTTTATAGTTAAATATCATTGGATCTTCACTACCTTATGTCATGTTACAATATTATAAATTATTGGGGGGTGAAACTAGGGGAAACCCCGGAAACTATGGAACAGCGGCTGCCACTCTGTCCGAGTAGGGACAGCAAAGCCAGGTGGTAGACCCGCATTAAGGGTGTATAACTATATAACGAAGATATGTTGATATCTAAATCTTTTAAATGTAACGCCGAAGCAAGGACACGGAGATGTCAATTCCTCCACCTATGCCGTCCTTGTGGAGGCCAATGGGCGCTACAGTCCAACAGAAAAAACAATAGTGTGTGTGGTTTGGGGGTTGCTCAGGTGAGCAACGAATTCAAATTTTATAACTTGAAGATGATAACTCATTTTTGCACTAATTAAACGCTCGTATTACGATTTGATAAATAGATGTGCATATGTTTATTATACTATGTTTACTCTGTCTCATAAATGTTTTTATTTCATTGTATTAGATATAGGGGTTGAAGAAATAGGTAATCTATATAATTTTGAAATGTGGTTATAATCAAGTAAATACGTAGACCGACTGGCAGGTTGTTTACCTAATTGTACCAGAGTCAGAAAAAGGGGAAACGAGGATGTGTGGTATGTTAGATATAAGGATTGATAAAAATAGGTAGTTCATATAATTTGTATAAATTTGAAATATATTTGTAGTAAGGTCATTCACCTTGCTAAAGAAATCAGCTGATCCACTGTAGAATGTCACTTATTAATGTTTGCTAATTTCCAAGGTAACTGATGTTTGGATATTTTAATGTGTTAAAGATTTTATTTGAATGATAGACTGAATTGATATAGTTGAGAGTTGTAATGATTTGTGGAAGATAGTAAAAGATAGCTTTTGGGTGATTAATATTTTGTTGGGACATGTAGATCAGTCCAAGTTGAGTTTAAAGTGGTAATAGAGAGAATAATAATGTTGTGAATTAATGTAATAGAATTTGAGAAGTATTGATAGTGACACAGTAGATATGGGGAATATATTAGAGTAATGATTGATATATTGAGGTAAGAAGTAAATGATGATATTTTGTTGTAATTGAAGTGATGTAATGAGAATGGTAATTAGGGGATGGTAATTTTGTAAGAGGGGATGGGGTGGTAGGAGTCCGCAACAAAAGGGTTGGGAAGGGAAGGGACCGTTTAGCGCCGGAAGGGGTTGCCTTAGGTAGAATCCAGGGACCAAAATAAGGGAATGAGCTTGGGGGGGGGGAACACACATCCTAAGTACAAAGGGTTAGAGAGTATTTTTTTTTATATATAATGGTAGAAGTGATGCGAATTGAGTTGAATAGTAAGTTGGGTTTAGAGATTGTTTGATAGATGTTTTGATAGAGATGGGTGTCATTTTAGTTAAAGCTGTTAGTTATATTAAAGTCAGAGAGAGTGGTAAAGATTATATATGTATGCATACGAAGTGGTAAATTACATTGTTATGAATAATTAGATCACCCAAATTAATGTAGATTGAGAATAGTAAAGAAAAGAGAGTCATAGTAAAAATATAAAATTTTGATTGAAACAAGTGACAATTTTAATAGAATTTGAAAATGTAAAGTTGTAAAATGTGTCATTTCGAGCAATTTCAATATCAATGTTATTGTTAATAATAATAATATTTTGTTATTTTTAAATGTCTTATTTTATTATGTTTTTGTGTTTAAAGATAGAATGTTAAAGATGTTCAATGTATTTTCAGATGTAACTTGTGTATAACTTATGTAGGTCAAGGTTCTTGACTTGACCCAGTTTGATCAGCTGATGGGTGATGTTCTATACTAGACCTGTTTTGGCAATGAAGTGATGCCAATTTTGTTTCTTAGTTAATTTAAATAAATTGAAATAATTTTAATATTGAGAAAACAAAATATTTTAATAAATTTAAATTTTTTTGAACAAAAAAAATTTATTTTTGATTTTGTGCCTGCCATCTAATTGGTGTTTTGAATTTTGATCAGTTTGTGTGTATTAATAGTGTTTTTTATTGAATTGTATTGTTTAGGATATATGTATAGGCAACTGTTAGGATAAGGAAGTTCAAGTTTTAAGTAAAAGTTCAATCTATTTGTTTTTTGAATTATCACTAATAATGAAGAGAATTATTCAATTCAGGTAAAAGATTTGTATTTTGATTTTTGAGATTACTGGTAATATAGATTTGGTTTCAATTTAAAGGAAACTCCTAAATTTGATAACAAGATTTGATAGGATGTAGTTGTAAGTGTGTGTACGAGCCCAGTAACTGCTAAAGGCAGCCCAGTGTGCATGATAAGGGGGAACATATCGGTTGAGGATCTGGCATGATATAAGACCAGGGGTTGGATTTTGGGGTGGCATGGTAGAAGGTGAGGTGCGCTGTGGTGCGTGTCTGTTCGATTTTATGGTGTTGGGATCTCGTATAGAGAAGTCCAGTAATCTCGTTCAGATGCGGCCATAGTCGCCGAGCCAGGGGGGTTGTTTACCCATGAAGTATAAGAGCTAAAGGGGGTTGTTGGCACCAGTTCCTCACCGGTCCACTTAGGGGTTTTAGCAATGAGATTTCTTCTGTTTTGGCAGAAGATATCTCATTGGGGGGGTATTGTAATGGGACAAATTTTGAGGGATTTTTATTTTATTAAATTTGGGGATTTTAAAATTTAATTTCCATCTGGGTATACGGCCACGTGTTTGAATAAAGCACTGTGCGAACAAAGAAAACGGTACGCAGTAACTGTTGTGAAACACTGGCAAAAGAATGTGCAAGACGTCAATTCTAAGAACTTAACACTGGTGTGACACCTGCGCCCAAACGCACCGCACCAGCATGTGCGCAAACGACGCCACTGTAGTAAAACAAACATGGCTTAGAGGCGAAAGTTTTATTCGCTTCATGATCCTGGATGGCGGATGTGAGTTAAGTCCAACCTACTTTATGACGTCAACCAGTGCTTACCGAATGTCAACCACGCAAAAAACCACGTGTGTTGAATGTGCCACAGCAGTGACGATCAAATAGAAGGCATCGGTGTCCGTCGTCTTAACTAAAATTATCAAGTAGTGGGGAACAGATAGACGCTGGGCAGTTCCTCGCCGATTTTCGCCTGCGCAGGCAGCTCGAAAAACAGGGCTCAACAATGACATCTTAAACATCAAATAAAGAGTGTGCCGTTTTGTAAAATTACGGAAGTGAATACAGTTTTTGAAGAATGACATCCTAAATTAGTTTTGGAAATATTGGTCGAGTTTTAATAAGTGATGCATCACGAAGTTGAGGAGACGCCACGTGCCGGCAAGGGGTATATGTAGTAATTGCAATTAAAATGGGGAGTATTTCTATTCAAAGGGTTTTGTCAAATTAGTGTGAATGTGCATATGAAAAAGCAGGCTGGGTTGTCTGTATTTTAAAATAAGGTAAGATGCTAGAATAAGATTGTAATTGCATTGTCGTAGCCATGAAGTGAATCATAGAAAAATATGTATGTATTTCATTTTCCAAATTTTGAGAAATAGTTGACATGAAGGTTCAAAAGTCTAATAAAGAAAATTTAAATTTAATTCTCTCCAAAAATGAGTTGCGTAAGTGATTTGTTTAACTTGTAAACCATGCTAGCTTCTACGTTCGTGTGACAGGATCCTGGCCCGAGAAAACAGTTTAAGAGGTAGGTAAAAATAAATAAATTTGGTGTATTTATATTTGTAATGAATAATGACTTCACAACCTTCCCACAGATTTAAAAAAGATTCAACTGTTCTGTGCAAACTAAATAGGCCTACTACATAATAAACAGGTGATTTGTTAAATTTTTATGGAGACATTATACTTGCTTTCATGATGTCATCTGTAATATTTGTTTTATATTGAATATTGTGTATTTATCTTTGTTATTTTTATTATTTCTCATGCACGTGTACACATAACTTCATTCTTTGCAGATTACATTATGTTATTTCACTGGAGAATAGCTACCTATGTCCTAGATGCTCAATCGTCGGTTGATAGAAAAGCAACTGGCAACAGTTGATGGTGAATGTGTTGTTAGCAGCAGACAATGACAACACTTATGTTCTGCTCGGTTCGTTGTTCATGACCAATTGAATATGGGCTCTTTAGTATCACAAAACGTATTACAGAGTTGCCCCAGTGTTTGCAACAATCTTGTATTGGAACATGTTCTAGCTAGTTCCTGTTCTGAAGATACCTGCTGTGTGTGTTGGTGAAACGTCAGCTAGAAGGCATTTTAATGACAGACCATAACCATATAGCCCATGAGTTTTATATAACAACCATTATAACACAGGCTGTGAAAGTATACATAATTTAATTCAAGCATACTGATCAGTACACATGATTCAAAAACATAACTGAACAGAGTCAATTATGAGGGACATTCAATAATTAAAGAGACAAACTGATCTAGAGAAAAAAATGGTGTATTTTTACAAAATGACAATTTTCCTATTTTTCAACATAATCCCCCCCAACACTAATACACTTGTCCCAACGATGAATCAGCTTTTTTATGCCTGCAGCAAAGAATTCTTTATCTTGACATTTGAACCAGTCTCCCACAAATTTGTTGACTTCTTCGTTGTTGTTGAATTTCTTACCACGTAGCAATTCCTTGAGTGGGCCAAACAGGTGGAAATCTGATGGTGCCAAGTCTGGGCTATACGGGGGGTGTGGTAGTGCCTCCCATCCAATAGCATTGCTTCAGCTCTGTGCACACTCTGAGTCTGTTGTCCTGGTGTTGTTGCGTTAACTCTTTTGGAACCCATCTTGCACTTGTTTTGCGGTACCTAAGCTTGTCACTGATAATGCTATAAACTGTACCAACACTTACTTGCAAATTTTCAGCCATTTGTTCAACTGTAACACGACGGTCTTCACGAATCATATTGTCTATTCGAGATTCAAGCGCAGGAGTTGAAACTTCCTTTGGACGTCCAGATCGCTGTTCGTCTGTCACTGAGGTTCGACTGTTTTTGAACTGATCCACCCACTTATAAAAATTTCTGCGATTCATGCAACTTTCACCATACTGTTTAGTCATTCTAGAATAGATATTAGAGGGGTTTTCACCTTCAGAAAGTAAAAATCGAATCACTGAACGTTGTTCAACTAATGTGGAAACTTCTAGCGGACTTGCCATTGTTAAATGAGATTTTGAGGTTATAAGCAAAACAATTTTCATGAAACAGCTGCTCAGAGATCATCCCAGGGATGCCAACATGAAGTCCTAAAAGTACCTAATTTTTCCTGCCAACCGTTTTTTCTCTAGATCAATTTGTCTCTTTAATTATTGAATGTCCCTCGTATATTATACCATGAATAAAACAGAACAGGACTGGAGTAATGCTTTTTGTAGAACAGCATCATTAATATATCATAGACTTCATTTTCAACATTGATTGACTAACTCATACATCCAGATGCACAGGCATCTGGCAATATACAGTGGTTGACATGACAATGGCCGATGACTCACAGACTAGCTGAGAGATTATAGAATTCCCAAACCCAAATATGAGACAAAACTCCATTTCTGTTTCATGCACATAGAATTTTCTATTTTATATGAAATAAGATGATTAGAGTTCTATATGTTTAAAGAAATCTTTCCAAATCATCAGTAGTTGCCTTAACAATTCTCACCAAGAAATTTGGAAATATACTTTAGTTTCTCCTTTTTATGCTTCAGAAATAATTTTTTCCAAAATGCAATGTCATTTTTTTGTATCCTGCAATTATGATAAAATCTGAATTCATGTCAATGAGAGGTTTCAATTTTAATGAACTATTGTTTAAACTCTTTTGTCTACATTTTGTCATCTACTGCTCTTTTGTGTAACTGCTTCACAGGTATCCAATATCTGGTGCCAATGACCTGACTGTAACATTATTTCTTTGTACATTAGTAATTCTTTGTAACATTAGTATATGTATATTTATATAACACTTGCCATTCATACAAAGACATCCAACCAATTATTAAAAAGTCACACACACACACACCACTTTATAACAAATTGTAATGGGTCATTAACAGGTATACAAGGTCCACTATGATACATTTTCCTACACGTAAATTCTTTGGTGGGAGGAGTTATCACCCTGACACAATGCTTTCATTCAGCTGTGTCACAAACTAAGATGTTTAAACATTGTACAGTATTCTGTATACATAAAGCTATCTAGTAAGGTACTAACTGGTGCAAAGAAACTCACGAGTTTAGTTTTATGATGGGAAGGCAATAACAGTATTAAAAGTACATCCAACTCTTGATAATCCACATACACATTATTTGTAAACTGAACATTTATATTTTTCTTAGCATACTGTAGATTAATTTGTAACTTATTGTTATTAAACTTGAAGCAATATGAATTTAAATCAAAGTTCATTGTTGCTACTGCCAGCTATCTGATGATGGAATTCTGTATATCTGTATAGAGTTATTATATCAAATATCGGTATGGAGAACCATACATGACTTCCATGTTCCAAGATTTAATTTAAAATAATATTCGAAATGAAATATTTCCATAGAAACTACGTCTTTCTACTTATTGCTTCAGCATTAACCACAGTACTGTGGTCACTAACGTATACCACCTCACGTTTTCGCACTCGATTTTCACTGATGATGGCAGTCGATGGCACTGCTGAAAAGTCTGGTTTTGCAGAAAAAATTGGACTACGGCTAACAGCCCGGGAAGCAATTTTAACAAAAAACTACTTCTTTGTTGCCGATAACGTAGTACACATATAAACAATTCTCCCCTCCACCTTCAACTATAATTTTTAATTATAGAAAATTACCCCCACCCCGTTCACCTAACCTCTTCATTTATAGATATTTCATCTACGTTTCTACAGTGGATTATTATGAGCTTCTTATCAGGATACTTTTATTTATAAAAATTAAGTAATTTATTTGGCCTGCATACTCAGCCAGTATGCAAACAATTATTTGATTCTGTTTGAATTTGCGGCTCTTATCGTTTGCCATAGAAAACACCCTTGATAAAACATAAAACGTTGCTGGTAAACTACCCTATTCCATTAACCGATCTTCACCAAAAACAATAGGTCTTGAGAACTCTACAATTCAGGGCTGTATGCAAAACATTATTTAATTCTCTTTGAATTTACGGCAGTTATCGTTCGTCATAGAAAAAATTACCCTTGTTAAAACATAAAACGTTGCAGGTAAACTACCCCTTTCCCTTAACCGATCTTCAACAAAATCAACAGACCTTGAGTTCTGTATAATTTAAAAACGTATGCAGAAGAGTAGAGTAGTTGATTCTGTTTTAATGTACAGCAGTTATCGTTCGTCATATAAAAAATTACCCTTGTTAAAACATAAAATGTTGCAGGTAAACTACCCTATTCCCTTAACCTATCTTCAACAAAACCAACAGGTCTTGAGAACTCTACAATTCAGGGCTGTATGCAAAATATTATATGATTCTGTTTGAATTTGCGTCTGTTATCGTTTGCCATAGAAAATACCCTTGATAAAACAAAAAACGTGGCAGGTAAACTACCCCTTTCCCTTAACCGATCTTCACCAAAAACAATAGGTCTTTAGTACTCAACAAAACAAGGCTGTATGCAAATCTTATTTGATTCTGTTTGAATTTGCGGCTCTTATCGTTTGCCATAGAAAATACCCTTTTAAAACATAAAACGTTGCTGATAAACTACCCCTTTCCCTTAACCGATCTTCACCAACACCAACAGGCATTGAGAGCTCTACAATACAGGGCTGTATGCAAAACATCATTTGATTCTGTTTGAATTTGCGGCTGTTATCGTTTACCATAGAAAAAATATCGGTATGGAGAACCATACATGACTTCCATGTTCTAAGATTTATATTTAAAATCATATTCGAAATGAAATATTTCCATAGAAACTACGTCTTTCTACTTATTGCTTCAGCATTAACCACAGTACTGTGGTCACTAACGTATACCACCTCACGTTTTCGCACTCGATTTTCACTGATGATGGCAGTCGATGGCACTGCCGAAAGGTCTGGTTTTGCAGAAAAAATTGGACTACGGCTAACAGCCCGGGAAGCAATTTTAACAAAAAACTACTTCTTTGTTGCCGATAACGTAGTACACATATAAACAAATCTCCCCTCCACCTTCAACTATAATTTTTAATTATAGAAAATTACCCCCACCCCGTTCACCTAACCTCTTCATTTATAGATATTTCATCTACGTTTCTACAGTGGATTATTATGAGCTTCTTATCAGGATACTTTATAAAAATTAAGTAATTTACTCTTGTTAAATCATAAAATGTTTCAGGTAAACTACCCCTTTCTCTTAACCGATCTTCTCCAAAATCAATAGACCTTCCGTCCTCTACAATTCAGGGATGCATGCACAAAAATATTTGATTCTGTTTGAATTTGCGGCTCTTATCGTTTGCCATAGAATACACCCTTGATAAAACATAAAACGTTGCTGGTAAACTACCCTATTCCATTAACCGATCTTCACCAAAAACAATAGGTCTTGAGAACTCTACAATTCAGGAAAGTGTGCAAAAAATTATTTGATTCTCTTTGAATTTAGTTATCGTTCGTCATAAAAATTACCCTTTTTAAAACATAAAACGTTGCTGATAAACTACCCCTTCCCTTAACCGATCTTCAACAAAATCAACAGACCTTGAGTTCTCTTTAGTTCAAAAAGGTATGCAAAAACCTAGTTGATTCTGTTTGAATTTACGGCAGTTATCGTTCGTCATATAAAAAATTACCCTTGTTAAAACATAAAATGTTGCTGGTAAACTACCCCTTTCCCTTAACCGATCTTCACCAACACCAATAGGTATTGAGAACTCTACAATACAAAGCTGTATGCAAAACATCATTTGATTCTGTTTGAATTTGCGGCTGTTATCGTTTACTATGGAAAAAAATTACCCTTGAAAAAAAAAACCGTTGCTGGTAAACTACCCCTTTCCCTTAACCGATCTTCACCAAAAACGACAGGTCTTGGGTACTCTACAATTCAGGCTTGTATGCAAACAATTATTTGATTCTGTTTGAATTTGCGGCTGTTATCGTTTGACATAGAAAACACCCTTGATAAAACGTTGCTGGTAAACTACCCTATTCCATTAACCGATCTTCACCAATAACAATAGGTCTTGAGAACTCTACAAAACAGGGCTGTATGCAAAACATTATTTAATTCTCTTTGAATTTACGGCAGTTATCGTTCGTCATAGAAAAAATTACCCTTGTTAAAACATAAAACGTTGCTGGTAAACTACCCCTTTCCCTTAACCGATCTTCAACAAAATCAACAGACCTTGAGTTCTGTATAATTTTAAAACGTATGCAGAAGAGTAGTTGATTCTGTTTTAATGTACAGCAGTTATCGTTCGTCATATAAAAAATTACCCTTGTTAAAACATAAAATGTTGCAGGTAAACTACCCTATTCCCTTAACCGATCTTCAACAAAACCAACAGGTCTTGAGAACTCTACAATTCAGGGCTGTATGCAAAATATTATATGATTCTGTTTGAATTTGCGGCTGTTATCGTTTGCCATAGAAAATACCCTTAATAAAACAAAAAACGTGGCAGGTAAACTACCCCTTTCCCTTAACCGATCTTCACCAAAAGCAATAGGTCTTTAGTACACAACAAAACAAGGCTGTATGCAAATCTTATTTGATTCTGTTTGAATTTGCGGCTCATATCGTTTGCCATAGAAAATACCCTTTTAAAACATAAAACGTTGCTGATAAACTACCCCTTTCCCTTAACCGATCTTCACCAACACCAACAGGCATTGAGAACTCTACAATACAGGGCTGTATGCAAAACATCATTTGATTCTGTTTGAATTTGCGGCTGTTATCGTTTACCATAGAAAAAATATCGGTATGGAGAACCATACATGACTTCCATGTTCTAAGATTTATATTTAAAATCATATTCGAAATGAAATATTTCCATAGAAACTATGTCTTTCTACTTATTGCTTCAGCATTAACCACAGTACTGTGGTCACAAACGTATACCACCTCACGTTTTCGCACTCGATTTTCACCGATGATGGCAGTCGATGGCACTGCTGAAAAGTCTGGTTTTGTAGAAAACATTGGACTACGGCTAAAGAGCCCGGGAAGCAATTTTAACAAAATACTACTTCTTTGTTGCCGATAACGTAGTACACATATAAACAATTTTCCCCTCCACCTTCAACTATAATTTTTAATTATAGAAAATTACCCCCACCCCGTTCACCTAACCTCTTCATTTATAGATATTTCATCTACGTTTCTACAGTGGATTATTATGAGCTTCTTATCAGGATACTTTATTTATAAAAATTAAGTAATTTACTCTTGTTAAATCATAAAATGTTTCAGGTAAACTACCCTTTCTCTTAACCGATCTTCTCCAAAATCAATAGACCTTCCGTCCTCTACAATTCAGGGATGCATGCACAAAAATATTTGATTCTGTTTGAATTTGCGGCTCTTATCGTTTGCCATAGAAAACACCCTTGATAAAACATAAAACGTTGCTGGTAAACTACCCTATTCCATTAACCGATCTTCACCAAAAACAATAGGTCTTGAGAACTCTACAATTCAGGAAAGTGTGCAAAAAATTATTTGATTCTCTTTGAATTTAGTTATCGTTCGTCATAAAAATTACCCTTTTTAAAACATAAAACGTTGCTGATAAACTACCCCTTCCCTTTACCGATCTTCAACAAAATCAACAGACCTTGAGTTCTCTTTAGTTCAAAAAGGTATGCAAAAACTAGTTGATTCTGTTTGAATTTACGGCAGTTATCGTTCGTCATATAAAAAATTACCCTTGTTAAAACATAAAATGTTGCAGGTAAACTACCCCTTTCCCTTAACCGATCTTCACCAACACCAATAGGTATTGAGAACTCTACAATACAGGGTTGTATGCAAAACATCATTGGATTCTGTTTGAATTTGCGGCTGTTATCGTTTACTATAGAAAAAAATTACCCTTGATAAAAAACCGTTGCAGGTAAACTACCCCTTCCCCTTAACCGATCTTCACCAAAAACGACCGGTCTTGAGTACTCTACAATTCAGGCCAGTATGCAAACAATTATTTGATTCTGTTTGAATTTGCGGCTCTTATCGTTTGCCATAGAAAACGCCCTTGATAAAACATAAAACGTTGCTGGTAAACTACCCTATTCCATTAACCGATCTTGATCCAAAAACAATAGGTCTTGAGAACTCTACAATTCAGGGCTGTATGCAAAACATTATTTAATTCTCTTTGAATTTACGGCAGTTATCGTTCGTCATAGAAAAAATTACCCTTGTTAAAACATAAAACGTTGCTGGTAAACTACCCCTTTCCCTTAACCGATCTTCAACAAAATCAACAGACCTTGAGTTCTGTATAATTTTAAAACGTATGCAGAAGAGTAGTTGATTCTGTTTTAATGTACAGCAGTTATCGTTCGTCATATAAAAAATTACCCTTGTTAAAACATAAAATGTTGCAGGTAAACTACCCTATTCCCTTAACCGATCTTCAACAAAACCAACAGGTCTTGAGAACTCTACAATTCAGGGCTGTATGCAAAATATTATATGATTCTGTTTGAATTTGCGGCTGTTATCGTTTGCCATAGAAAATACCCTTAATAAAACAAAAAACGTGGCAGGTAAACTACCCCTTTCCCTTAACCGATCTTCACCAAAAGCAATAGGTCTTTAGTACTCAACAAAACAAGGCTGTATGCAAATCTTATTTGATTCTGTTTGAATTTGCGGCTCATATCGTTTGCCATAGAAAATACCCTTTTAAAACATAAAACGTTGCTGATAAACTACCCCTTTCCCTTAACCGATCTTCACCAACACCAACAGGCATTGAGAACTCTACAATACAGGGCTGTATGCAAAACATCATTTGATTCTGTTTGAATTTGCGGCTGTTATCGTTTACCATAGAAAAAATATCGGTATGGAGAACCATACATGACTTCCATGTTCTAAGATTTATATTTAAAATCATATTCGAAATGAAATATTTCCATAGAAACTACGTCTTTCTACTTATTGCTTCAGCATTAACCACAGTACTGTGGTCACTAACGTATACCACCTCACGTTTTTGCACTCGATTTTCACCGATGATGGCAGTCGATGGCACTGCTGAAAAGTCTGGTTTTGTAGAAAACATTGGACTACGGCTAAAGAGCCCGGGAAGCAATTTTAACAAAATACTACTTCATTGTTGCCGATAACGTAGTACACATATAAACAATTTTCCCCTCCACCTTCAACTATAATTTTTAATTATAGAAAATTACCCCCACCCCGTTCACCTAACATCTTCATTTATAGATATTTCATCTACGTTTCTACAGTGGATTATTATGAGCTTCTTATCAGGATACTTTATTTATAAAAATTAAGTAATTTACTCTTGTTAAATCATAAAATGTTTCAGGTAAACTACCCTTTCTCTTAACCGATCTTCTCCAAAATCAATAGACCTTCCGTCCTCTACAATTCAGGGATGCATGCACAAAAATATTTGATTCTGTTTGAATTTGCGGCTCTTATCGTTTGCCATAGAAAACACCCTTGATAAAACATAAAACGTTGCTGGTAAACTACCCTATTCCATTAACCGATCTTCACCAAAAACAATAGGTCTTGAGAACTCTACAATTCAGGAAAGTGTGCAAAAAATTATTTGATTCTCTTTGAATTTAGTTATCGTTCGTCATAAAAATTACCCTTTTTAAAACATAAAACGTTGCTGATAAACTACCCCTTCCCTTTACCGATCTTCAACAAAATCAACAGACCTTGAGTTCTCATTAGTTCAAAAAGGTATGCAAAAACTAGTTGATTCTGTTTGAATTTACAGCAGTTATCGTTCGTCATATAAAAAATTACCCTTGTTAAAACATAAAATGTTGCAGGTAAACTACCCCTTTCCCTTAACCGATCTTCACCAACACCAATAGGTATTGAGAACTCTACAATACAGGGTTGTATGCAAAACATCATTTGATTCTGTTTGAATTTGCGGCTGTTATCGTTTACTATAGAAAAAAATTACCCTTGATAAAAAACCGTTGCAGGTAAACTACCCCTTCCCCTTAACCGATCTTCACCAAAAACGACCGGTCTTGAGTACTCTACAATTCAGGCCAGTATGCAAACAATTATTTGATTCTGTTTGAATTTGCGGCTCTTATCGTTTGCCATAGAAAACACCCTTGATAAAACATAAAACGTTGCTGGTAAACTACCCTATTCCATTAACCGATCTTGATCCAAAAACAATAGGTCTTGAGAACTCTACAATTCAGGGCTGTATGCAAAACATTATTTAATTCTCTTTGAATTTACGGCAGTTAACGTTCGTCATAGAAAAAATTACCCTTGTTAAAACATAAAACGTTGCTGGTAAACTACCCCTTTCCCTTAACCGATCTTCAACAAAATCAACAGACCTTGAGTTCTGTATAATTTTAAAACGTATGCAGAAGAGTAGTTGATTCTGTTTTAATGTACAGCAGTTATCGTTCGGCATATAAAAAATTACCCTTGTTAAAACATAAAATGTTGCAGGTAAACTACCATATTCCCTTAACCGATCTTCAACATAACCAACAGGTCTTGAGAACTCTACAATTCAGGGCTGTATGCAAAATATTATATGATTCTGTTTGAATTTGCGGCTGTTATCGTTTGCCATAGAAAATACCCTTAATAAAACAAAAAACGTGGCAGGTAAACTACCCCTTTCCCTTAACCGATCTTCACCAAAAGCAATAGGTCTTTAGTACTCAACAAAACAAGGCTGTATGCAAATCTTATTTGATTCTGTTTGAATTTGCGGCTCATATCGTTTGCCATAGAAAATACCCTTTTAAAACATAAAACGTTGCTGATAAACTACCCCTTTCCCTTAACCGATCTTCACCAACACCAACAGGCATTGAGAACTCTACAATACAGGGCTGTATGCAAAACATCATTTGATTCTGTTTGAATTTGCGGCTGTTATCGTTTACCATAGAAAAAATATCGGTATGGAGAACCATACATGACTTCCATGTTCTAAGATTTATATTTAAAATCATATTCGAAATGAAATATTTCCATAGAAACTATGACTTTCTACTTATTGCTTCAGCATTAACCACAGTACTGTGGTCACAAACGTATACCACCTCACGTTTTCGCACTCGATTTTCACCGATGATGGCAGTCGATGGCACTGCTGAAAAGTCTGGTTTTGTAGAAAACATTGGACTACGGCTAAAGAGCCCGGGAAGCAATTTTAACAAAATACTACTTCTTTGTTGCCGATAACGTAGTACACATATAAACAATTTTCCCCTCCACCTTCAACTATAATTTTTAATTATAGAAAATTACCCCCACCCCGTTCACCTAACCTCTTCATTTATAGATATTTCATCTACGTTTCTACAGTGGATTATTATGAGCTTCTTATCAGGATACTTTATTTATAAAAATTAAGTAATTTACTCTTGTTAAATCATAAAATGTTTCAGGTAAACTACCCTTTCTCTTAACCGATCTTCTCCAAAATCAATAGACCTTCCGTCCTCTACAATTCAGGGATGCATGCACAAAAATATTTGATTCTGTTTGAATTTGCGGCTCTTATCGTTTGCCATAGAAAACACCCTTGATAAAACATAAAACGTTGCTGGTAAACTACCCTATTCCATTAACCGATCTTCACCAAAAACAATAGGTCTTGAGAACTCTACAATTCAGGAAAGTGTGCAAAAAATTATTTGATTCTCTTTGAATTTAGTTATCGTTCGTCATAAAAATTACCCTTTTTAAAACATAAAATGTTGCTGATAAACTACCCCTTCCCTTTACCGATCTTCAACAAAATCAACAGACCTTGAGTTCTCTTTAGTTCAAAAAGGTATGCAAAAACTAGTTGATTCTGTTTGAATTTACGGCAGTTATCGTTCGTCATATAAAAAATTACCCTTGTTAAAACATAAAATGTTGCAGGTAAACTACCCCTTTCCCTTAACCGATCTTCACCAACACCAATAGGTATTGAGAACTCTACAATACAGGGTTGTATGCAAAACATCATTTGATTCTGTTTGAATTTGCGGCTGTTATCGTTTACTATAGAAAAAAATTACCCTTGATAAAAAACCGTTGCAGGTAAACTACCCCTTCCCCTTAACCGATCTTCACCAAAAACGACCGGTCTTGAGTACTCTACAATTCAGGCCAGTATGCAAACAATTATTTGATTCTGTTTGAATTTGCGGCTCTTATCGTTTGCCATAGAAAACACCCTTGATAAAACATAAAACGTTGCTGGTAAACTACCCTATTCCATTAACCGATCTTGATCCAAAAACAATAGGTCTTGAGAACTCTACAATTCAGGGCTGTATGCAAAACATTATTTAATTCTCTTTGAATTTACGGCAGTTATCGTTCGTCATAGAAAAAATTACCCTTGTTAAAACATAAAACGTTGCTGGTAAACTACCCCTTTCCCTTAACCGATCTTCAACAAAATCAACAGACCTTGAGTTCTGTATAATTTTAAAACGTATGCAGAAGAGTAGTTGATTCTGTTTTAATGTACAGCAGTTATCGTTCGTCATATAAAAAATTACCCTTGTTAAAACATAAAATGTTGCAGGTAAACTACCCTATTCCCTTAACCGATCTTCAACAAAACCAACAGGTCTTGAGAACTCTACAATTCAGGGCTGTATGCAAAATATTATATGATTCTGTTTGAATTTGCGGCTGTTATCGTTTGCCATAGAAAATACCCTTAATAAAACAAAAAACGTGGCAGGTAAACTACCCCTTTCCCTTAACCGATCTTCACCAAAAGCAATAGGTCTTTAGTACTCAACAAAACAAGGCTGTATGCAAATCTTATTTGATTCTGTTTGAATTTGCGGCTCATATCGTTTGCCATAGAAAATACCCTTTTAAAACATAAAACGTTGCTGATAAACTACCCCTTTCCCTTAACCGATCTTCACCAACACCAACAGGCATTGAGAACTCTACAATACAGGGCTGTATGCAAAACATCATTTGATTCTGTTTGAATTTGCGGCTGTTATCGTTTACCATAGAAAAAATATCGGTATGGAGAACCATACATGACTTCCATGTTCTAAGATTTATATTTAAAATCATATTCGAAATGAAATATTTCCATAGAAACTATGTCTTTCTACTTATTGCTTCAGCATTAACCACAGTACTGTGGTCACAAACGTATACCACCTCACGTTTTCGCACTCGATTTTCACCGATGATGGCAGTCGATGGCACTGCTGAAAAGTCTGGTTTTGTAGAAAACATTGGACTATGGCTAAAGAGCCCGGGAAGCAATTTTAACAAAATACTACTTCTTTGTTGCCGATAACGTAGTACACATATAAACAATTTTCCCCTCCACCTTCAACTATAATTTTTAATTATAGAAAATTACCCCCACCCCGTTCACCTAACCTCTTCATTTATAGATATTTCATCTACGTTTCTACAGTGGATTATTATGAGCTTCTTATCAGGATACTTTATTTATAAAAATTAAGTAATTTACTCTTGTTAAATCATAAAATGTTTCAGGTAAACTACCCTTTCTCTTAACCGATCTTCTCCAAAATCAATAGACCTTCCGTCCTCTACAATTCAGGGATGCATGCACAAAAATATTTGATTCTGTTTGAATTTGCGGCTCTTATCGTTTGCCATAGAAAACACCCTTGATAAAACATAAAACGTTGCTGGTAAACTACCCTATTCCATTAACCGATCTTCACCAAAAACAATAGGTCTTGAGAACTCTACAATTCAGGAAAGTGTGCAAAAAATTATTTGATTCTCTTTGAATTTAGTTATCGTTCGTCATAAAAATTACCCTTTTTAAAACATAAAACGTTGCTGATAAACTACCTCTTCCCTTTACCGATCTTCAACAAAATCAACAGACCTTGAGTTCTCTTTAGTTCAAAAAGGTATGCAAAAACTAGTTGATTCTGTTTGAATTTACGGCAGTTATCGTTCGTCATATAAAAAATTACCCTTGTTAAAACATAAAATGTTGCAGGTAAACTACCCCTTTCCCTTAACCGATCTTCACCAACACCAATAGGTATTGAGAACTCTACAATACAGGGTTGTATGCAAAACATCATTTGATTCTGTTTGAATTTGCGGCTGTTATCGTTTACTATAGAAAAAAATTACCCTTGATAAAAAACCGTTGCAGGTAAACTACCCCTTCCCCTTTACCGTTCTTCACCAAAAACGACCGGTCTTGAGTACTCTACAATTCAGGCCAGTATGCAAACAATTATTTGATTCTGTTTGAATTTGCGGCTCTTATCGTTTGCCATAGAAAACACCCTTGATAAAACATAAAACGTTGCTGGTAAACTACCCTATTCCATTAACCGATCTTGATCCAAAAACAATAGGTCTTGAGAACTCTACAATTCAGGGCTGTATGCAAAACATTATTTAATTCTCTTTGAATTTACGGCAGTTATCGTTCGTCATAGAAAAAATTACCCTTGTTAAAACATAAAACGTTGCTGGTAAACTACCCCTTTCCCTTAACCGATCTTCAACAAAATCAACAGACCTTGAGTTCTGTATAATTTTAAAATGTATGCAGAAGAGTAGTTGATTCTGTTTTAATGTACAGCAGTTATCGTTCGTCATATAAAAAATTACCCTTGTTAAAACATAAAATGTTGCAGGTAAACTACCATATTCCCTTAACCGATCTTCAACAAAACCAACAGGTCTTGAGAACTCTACAATTCAGGGCTGTATGCAAAATATTATATGATTCTGTTTGAATTTGCGGCTGTTATCGTTTGCCATAGAAAATACCCTTAATAAAACAAAAAACGTGGCAGGTAAACTACCCCTTTCCCTTAACCGATCTTCACCAAAAGCAATAGGTCTTTAGTACTCAACAAAACAAGGCTGTATGCAAATCTTATTTGATTCTGTTTGAATTTGCGGCTCATATCGTTTGCCATAGAAAATACCCTTTTAAAACATAAAACGTTGCTGATAAACTACCCCTTTCCCTTAACCGATCTTCACCAACACCAACAGGCATTGAGAACTCTACAATACAGGGCTGTATGCAAAACATCATTTGATTCTGTTTGAATTTGCGGCTGTTATCGTTTACCATAGAAAAAATATCGGTATGGAGAACCATACATGACTTCCATGTTCTAAGATTTATATTTAAAATCATATTCGAAATGAAATATTTCCATAGAAACTATGACTTTCTACTTATTGCTTCAGCATTAACCACAGTACTGTGGTCACAAACGTATACCACCTCACGTTTTCGCACTCGATTTTCACCGATGATGGCAGTCGATGGCACTGCTGAAAAGTCTGGTTTTGTAGAAAACATTGGACTACGGCTAAAGAGCCCGGGAAGCAATTTTAACAAAATACTACTTCTTTGTTGCCGATAACGTAGTACACATATAAACAATTTTCCCCTCCACCTTCAACTATAATTTTTAATTATAGAAAATTACCCCCACCCCGTTCACCTAACCTCTTCATTTATAGATATTTCATCTACGTTTCTACAGTGGATTATTATGAGCTTCTTATCAGGATACTTTATTTATAAAAATTAAGTAATTTACTCTTGTTAAATCATAAAATGTTTCAGGTAAACTACCCTTTCTCTTAACCGATCTTCTCCAAAATCAATAGACCTTCCGTCCTCTACAATTCAGGGATGCATGCACAAAAATATTTGATTCTGTTTGAATTTGCGGCTCTTATCGTTTGCCATAGAAAACACCCTTGATAAAACATAAAACGTTGCTGGTAAACTACCCTATTCCATTAACCGATCTTCACCAAAAACAATAGGTCTTGAGAACTCTACAATTCAGGAAAGTGTGCAAAAAATTATTTGATTCTCTTTGAATTTAGTTATCGTTCGTCATAAAAATTACCCTTTTTAAAACATAAAACGTTGCTGATAAACTACCCCTTCCCTTTACCGATCTTCAACAAAATCAACAGACCTTGAGTTCTCTTTAGTTCAAAAAGGTATGCAAAAACTAGTTGATTCTGTTTGAATTTACGGCAGTTATCGTTCGTCATATAAAAAATTACCCTTGTTAAAACATAAAATGTTGCAGGTAAACTACCCCTTTCCCTTAACCGATCTTCACCAACACCAATAGGTATTGAGAACTCTACAATACAGGGTTGTATGCAAAACATCATTTGATTCTGTTTGAATTTGCGGCTGTTATCGTTTACTATAGAAAAAAATTACCCTTGATAAAAAACCGTTGCAGGTAAACTACCCCTTCCCCTTAACCGATCTTCACCAAAAACGACCGGTCTTGAGTACTCTACAATTCAGGCCAGTATGCAAACAATTATTTGATTCTGTTTGAATTTGCGGCTCTTATCGTTTGCCATAGAAAACACCCTTGATAAAACATAAAACGTTGCTGGTAAACTACCCTATTCCATTAACCGATCTTGATCCAAAAACAATAGGTCTTGAGAACTCTACAATTCAGGGTTGTATGCAAAACATTATTTAATTCTCTTTGAATTTACGGCAGTTATCGTTCGTCATATAAAAAATTACCCTTGTTAAAACATAAAATGTTGCAGGTAAACTACCCTATTCCCTTAACCGATCTTCAACAAAACCATCAGGTCTTGAGAACTCTACAATTCAGGGCTGTATGCAAAATATTATATGATTCTGTTTGAATTTGCGGCTGTTATCGTTTGCCATAGAAAATACCCTTAATAAAACAAAAAACGTGGCAGGTAAACTACCCCTTTCCCTTAACCGATCTTCACCAAAAGCAATAGGTCTTTAGTACTCAACAAAACAAGGCTGTATGCAAATCTTATTTGATTCTGTTTGAATTTGCGGCTCATATCATTTGCCATAGAAAATGCCCTTTTAAAACATAAAACGTTGCTGATAAACTACCCCTTTCCCTTAACCGATCTTCACCAACACCAACAGGCATTGAGAACTCTACAATACAGGGCTGTATGCAAAACATCATTTGATTCTGTTTGAATTTGCGGCAGTTATCGTTTACCATAGAAAAAATATCGGTATGGAGAACCATACATGACTTCCATGTTCTAAGATTTATATTTAAAATCAAATATTCGAAATGAAATATTTCCATAGAAACTACGTCTTTCTACTTATTGCTTCAGCATTAACCACAGTACTGTGGTCACTAACGTATACCACCTCACGTTTTCGCACTCGATTTTCACTGATGATGTCAGTCGATGGCACTGCCGAAAAGTCTGGTTTTGCAGAAAAAATTGGACTACGGCTAACAGCCCGGGAAGCAATTTTAACAAAAAACTACTTCTTTGTTGCCGATAACGTAGTACACATATAAAAAATTCTCCCCTCCACCTTCAACTATAATTTTTAATAATAGAAAATTACCCCCACCCCGTTCACCTAACCTCTTCATTTATAGATATTTCATCTACGTTTCTACAGTGGATTACTATGAGCTTCTTATCAGGATACGTTATTTATAAAAATTAAGTACTTTACTCTTGTTAAATCATAAAATGTTTCAGGTAAACTACCCCTTTCTCTTAACCGATCTTCTCCAAAATCAATAGACCTTCCGCCCTCTACAATTCAGGGAAGCATGCAAAAAATATTTGATTCTGTTTGAATGTGCGGCAGTTATCGTTCGTCATGGAAACATTTCTCTTGTTACAACATAAAATGTAGCAGATAAACTACCCCTTTCCCTTAACCGAGCTTCACCAAAATCAATAGACCTTGAGCTCTCTGCAACTCAGGAAAGGGTGCAAAAAATTATTTGATTCTCATTGAATTTTCGGCAGTTATCGTTCGTCATAAAAAAAATTACCATTTTTAAAACATAAAACGTTGCTGATAAACTACCCCTTCCCTTAACCGATCTTCAACAAAATCAACAGACCTTGAGTTCTCTTTAGTTCAAAAAGGTATGCAAAAACCTAGTTGATTCTGTTTGAATTTAAGGCAGTTATCGTTCGTCATATAAAAAATTACCCTTGTTAAAACATAAAATGTTGCTGGTAAACTACTCCTTTCCCTTAACCGATCTTCACCAACACCAATAGGTATTGAGAACTCTACAATACAGGGCTGTATGCAAAACATCATTTGATTCTGTTTGAATTTGCGGCTGTTATCGTTTACTATAGAAAAAAATTACCCTTGATAAAAAACCGTTGCAGGTAAACTACCCTTTCCCCTTAACCGATCTTCACCAAAAACGATAGGTCTTGAGTAATCTACAATTCAGGCCTGTATGCAAACAATTATTTGATTCTGTTTGAATTTACGGCTGTTATCGTTTGCCATAGAAAACACCCTTGATAAAACATAAAACGTTGCTGGTAAACTACCCTATTCCATTAACCAATATTCACCAAAAACAATAGGTCTTGAGAACCCTACAATTCAGGGCTGTATACAAAACATTAGTTGATTCTCTTTGAATTTACGGCAGTTATCGTTCGTCATAGAAAAAATACCCTTGTTAAAACATAAAACGTAGCAGGTAAACTACCCCTTTCCCTTATCCGATCTTCAACAAAATCAACAGACCTTGAGTTCTGTATAATTCAAAAAGGTATGCAGAAGGGTAGTTGATTCTGTTTTAATGTTTGGCAGTTATCGTTCGTCAAAAAAAAATTACCCTTGATTAAACATAAAATGTTGCTGGTAAACAACCCTATTCCCTTAACCGATCTTCACCAAAACCAACAGGTCTTGAGAACTCTACATTTCAGGGCTGTATGCAAAATATTATATGATTCTGTTTGAATTTGCGGCTGTTATCGTTTGCCATATAAAATACCCTTGATAAGACAAAAAAACGTGTCAGGTAAACTACCCCTTTCCCTTAACCGATCTTCACCAAAAACAATAGGTCTTTAATACTCAACAAAACAGGGCTGTGTGCAAAAACGTATTTGATTTGGTTTGAATTTGCGGCTCTTATCGTTTGCCATAGAAAATACTGTTTTAAAACATAAAACGTTGCTGGTAAACTACCCCTTTCCTTTAACCGATCTTCACCAACACCAATAGGTATTGAGACCTCTACAATACAGGGCGGTATGCAAAACATCATTTGATTCTGTTTGAATTTGCGGCTGTTATCATTTACCATAGAAAAAATTACCCTTGATAAAAAACCGTTGCAGGTAAACTACCCCTTTCCCTTAACCGATCTTCACCAAAAACAATAGTCTTTAGTACTCAAGCAATCAGGGCTGTATGCAAAAACGTATTTGATTCTGTTTGAATTTGCGGCTCTTATCGTTTGCCATAGAAAATACCCTTTTAAAACATAAAACGTTGCAGGTAAACTACCCCTTTCCCTCAACCGATCTTCACCAAAAACAAAAGGTCTTGACAACTCTACAATTCAGGGCAGTATGCAAAACATTATTTGATTATGTTTGAATTTTACGGCTGTTATCGTTTGCCATAAAAAATACCCTTGTTAAAACATAAAACGTTGCAGGTAAACTCCCCCTTCCCCTTAACCGATCTTTACCAAAATCAACAAATCTTAAGAACTGTATAATTCAGGGCTGTATGCGACATATTATTTGATTCTGTTTGAATTTGCGGCTGTTATCGTTTGCCAAACAAACAAAATTACCCTTGATAAAAAAAAACCGTTGCAGGTAAACTACCCCCTTCCCTCAACCGATCTTCACCAAAACAATAGGTCGTGAGTACTCTACAAATCAGGGCTGTGTGCAAAAAATTATTTGATTCTGTTTGAATTTGCGGCTATCGTTTGCCATTGAAAAAAATCCACACACACACACACACACACACACACACAAGACACTTTTCGAAAAACGACTTTTTTTCATGTTTTGAGTGTAGTACAATCAGAATCTGCAATAATCTCGAACACGATTTTTTTTGCCATCACCATACTTTCATTTCCTTAAGGAACATGGAAGTAAAATATCGGTATGGAGAACCATACATGACTTCCATATTCTAAGATTTATATTTAAAATCATTTTCGAAATGAAATATTACCGTAGAAACTACTTCTTTCTATTTACTGCTTCAGCCTTAACCACAGTACTGTGGTCACTAACGTATACCACCTCACGTTATCGCACTCGATTTTCACTGATGATGGAAGTCGATGGCATTGCCGAAACGTCTGGTTTAGTAGAAAACATTGGACTACGGCCAAATATCCCGGGAAGGAATTTTAACAAAAACTACTTCTTTGTTGCCGATAACGTTGTACACATATATATAAAATATATGCATAAAATTAATGGCTTGTATAAGTTAATGATTGATCTCCATTAAGTAGTGCTCAAGTTTCCAAAGTTTTAATATTATGATGTCCGTAATTAAAACATCAGAGCAGGTTTAGTGTGAATGAGGGTACACCGTGGGCAAAAATTTTCAACATTTCCTATTGAGCGTTGCTTAGAGTAAAGCTGCGAATCTACAATATATGTTTCACAGAACAAACATGCGAAAAAGAAGGAGCGCTCCGAAGTCACTCATGGACCCTCAGCATCTTGCAGAGGGTTCATTCCCTAAAGACGAAAAGTCTGTCTATGAATCGTTCCTCTGTAAACACGTGCAGTTACATTGCCCAGCGATCCACAGGAAGCAAATTGATGTCCATTTTTTCGGCTTGCACGCATTATGTTGGTGTGGTTTTCGGCACTTTCCATTTAAAAAGCGTGCAAATGTAAGAAAATAAACATGAGTGAGGTCAGAAATAACGCTAATTGTGTGTGTGTGTGTGTGTGTGTGTGTGTGTGTGTGTGTGTGTGTCTTACCTGCCTTTTTATTGCTGTAGGCATAATAATAAAATGGAAACTTAAACATTACATAACAGAGATATGCTTACCTGCCACGAACGATATATTATTTTATACATGGAGGAGTTCAGTGACATACACACGTACAGAAGAATTATATATATAAAGATATTAACTCATACATAATTTACATTAAAATGAAAAAATTATAATTTTATTGCCTGGCAACAAAATTATTTTATTTTTAACAATTACCATTGTTTGAAAAAGTTTAAATTAATTTTCAAGTACTTTACTGTTGTTAAAACGTAAAACGTTGCTGGTAAACTACCCCATCCCCTTAACCGATCTTCACCAAAATCGAAAGTCCTTGAGACCTCTACAATTCAGGGACGTATGCAAACAATTATTTGATTCTGTTTGAATTTGCGGCTGTTATCGTTTGCCATAGAAAATACGCTTGATAAAAAAACGTTGCAGGTAAACTACCCCTTCCCCTTAACCGATCTTTACCAAAAACAATACATCTTGAGTACTCTATAAATCAGGGCTGTATGCACAAAATTATTTGATTCCGTTTGAATTTGCGGCTGTTATCGTTTGCCATAGAAAATACCCTTGTTAAAAAAACGTTGCTGGTAAATTACCCCTTTCCCTTAACCGATCTTCACCAAGAACCACAGGTCTTGAGAACTCTACAATTTAGGGCTGTATGCAAATAATCTTTTGATTCTGTTTGAATTTGCGGCTGTTATCGTTTGCTATATGAAATACCCTTGTTAAAACATAAAACGTTACAGGTAAACTACCCCTTCCCCTCAACCGATCTTCACCAAAAACAATAGGTCTTGAGAACTCTACAATTCAGGGCTGTATGCGAAACATTATTTGATTCTGTTTGAATTTGCGGCTGTTATCGTTTGCCAAAAAAAAAAAAATTTCCCTTGATAAAAAAAAACCGTTGCAGGTAAACTACCCCTTTCCCTCAACCGATCTTCACCAAAAACAATAGGTCGTGAGTACTCTACAAATCAGGGCTGTATGCAAAAAATTATTTGATTCTGTTTGAATTTGCAGCAGTTATCGTTTGCCATAGAAAAAAATCTACAGACACACAGACACACACACAGACACTTTTCGGAAAACGACTTTTTTTCATGTTTTGAGTGTAGTACAATCAGAATCTGCAATAATCTCGAACACGATTTTTTTTGCCATCACCATACTTCCATTCCTTAAGGAATATGGAAGTAAAATATCGGTATGGAGAACCATACATGACTTCCATATTCTAAGATTTATATTTAAAATCATTTTCAGCCAAACAGCCAGGCTGTGTCTTACCTGCCTTTTTATTGCTGTATTAAATGAAAAATATTATATTACATTAAAATGAAAAAATTATAATTTTATTGCCTGGCAACAAAATTATTTTATTTTTAACAATTACCATTGTTTCAAAAAGTTTAAATAAATTTTCAAGTACTTTACTCTTGTTAAAACGTAAAAGGTTGCAGGTAAACTACCCCTTCCCCTTAACCGATCTTCACCAAAATCGAAAGTCATTGAGACCTCTACAATTCAGGGACGTATGCAAAAAATTATTTGATTCTGTTTGAATTTGCGGCTGTTATCGTTTGCCATAGAAAATACGCTTGATAAAAAAACGTTGCAGGTAAACTACCCCTTCCCCTTAACCGATCTTCACCAAAAACAATAGGTCTTGAGTACTCTACAAATCAGGGCTGTATGCAAAACATTATTTGATTCTGTTTGAATTTGCGGCTGTTATCGTTTGCCATAGAAAATAAAACGTAAAAGGTTGCAGGTAAACTACCCCTTCCCCTTAACCGATCTTCACCAAAAACAATAGGTCTTGAGTACTCTACAAATCAGGACTGTATGCAAAACATTATTTGATTCTGTTTGAATTTGCGGCTGTTATCGTTTGCCATATAAAATACCCTTGTTAAAAAAACGTTGCAGGTAAACTACCCCTTTCCCTCAACCGATCTTCACCAAAAACAATAGGTCTTGAGAAATCTACAATTCAGGGCTGTATGCGAAACATTATTTGATTCTGTTTGAATTTGCGGCTGTTATCGTTTGCCAAAAAAAAAAAAAAATTTCCCTTGATAAAAAAAACCGTTGCAGGTAAACTACCCCTTCCCCTCAACCGATCTTCACCAAAAACAATAGGTCGCGAGTACTCTACAAATCAGGGCTGTATGCAAAAAATTATTTGATTCTGTTTGAATTTGCGGCAGTTGTCGTTTGCCATAGAAAATACGCATGATAAAAAACGTTGCTGGTAAACTACCCCTTCCCCTCAACCGATCTTCACCAAAAACAATAGGTCTTGAGTACTCTACAAATCAGGGCTGTATGCAGAAAATTATTTGATTCTGTTTGAATTTGCGGCTGTTATCGTTTGCCATAGAAAATACCCTTGTTAAAAAAACGTTGTAGGTAAACTACCCCTTTCCCTTAACCGATCTTCACCAAAAACAAAAGGTATTGAGAACTCTACAATTTAGGCCTGTATGCAAATAATCTTTTCATTCTGTTTGAATTTGCGGCTGTTATCGTTTGCCATAGGAAATACCCTGGTTAAAACATAAAACGTTACAGGTAAACTACCCCTTTCCCTTAACCGATCTTCACCAAAAACAATAGGTCTTGAGAACTCTACAATTCAGGGCTGTATGCGAAACATTATTTGATTCTGTTTGAATTTGCGGCTGTTATCGTTTGCCAAACAAACAAAATTTCCCTTGCTAAAAAAAAACCGTTGCAGGTAAACTACCCCTTTCCCTCAACCGATCTTCACCAAAAACAATAGGTCGCGAGAACTCTGCAAAACCGGGCTGTATGCAAAAAATTATTTGATTCTGTTTGAATTTGCGGCAGTTATCGTTTGCCATAGAAAAAAAATCTACAGACAGACAGACACACAGACACACAGACAGACACACAGACACTTTTCGGAAAACGACTTTTTTTCATGTTTTGAGTGTAGTAGAATCAGAATCTGCAATAATCTCGAACACGATTTTTTTTGCCATCACCATACTTCCATTCCTTAAGGAATATGGAAGTAAAATTACCCTTGATAAAAAACCTTTGCAGGTAAACTACCCCTTTCCCTTAACCGATCTTCACCAAAAACGATAGGTCTTGAGAACTCTGCAATTCAGGGCTGTATGCAAAATATTATATGATTTTGTTTGATTTTGCGGCTGTTCTCGTTTGACATACAAAATACCCTTGATAAAACAAAAAATGTGGGAGGTAAACTACCCCTTTCCCTTAACCGATCTTCACCAAAAACAATATGTCTTTAGTACTCAACAAATCAGGCCTGTATGCACAAACTTATTTGATTCTGTTTAAATTTGCGGCTCTTATCGTTTGCCATAGAAAATGCCCTTTTAAAACATAAAACGTTGCTGGTAAACTACCCCTTTCCCTTAACCGATCTTCACCAAAAACAACAGGTCTTGAGAACTCTACAATTCAGGGCAGTATGCAAAAAATTATTTGATTATGTTTGAATTTGTGGCTGTTATCGTTTGCCAAACAAACAAAATTGCCCTTGATAAAAAAAAACCGTTGCAGGTAAACTACCCCTTTCCCTCAACCGATCTTCACCAAAAACAATAGGTCGTGAGTACACCACAAATCATGGCTGTATGCAAAATATTATTTGATTCTGTTTGAATTTGCGGCTGTTATCGTTTGCCATAGAAAAAAAATCTACAGACACACAGACAGACGCGTTTCGAAAAACTACTTTTTTTCATGTTTTGAGTGTAGTACAATCAGAATCTGCAATAATCTCGAACACAATTTTTTTTGCCATCACCATACTTCCATTTCCTTAACCCTCCGGTGGGCGCGCCCGCAGCAGAAAGCCGGCAAATTTTATCGGTATGGAGAACCATACATGACTTCCATATTCTAAGATTTATATTTAAAATCATTTTCAGCCAAACAGCCAGGGAAGGAATTTTAACAAAAAAATACTTCTTTGTTGCCAATAACGTAGTACACATATAAAAAAAATTATCCCCTCCCCCTTCAACTATAATTTTGATTTATAGAAAATTACCCCCAGCCTGTTCAACTAGCCTCTTCATTTATAGATATTTCATCTACGTTTCTACAGTGGATTATTAAGATCTTATCAGGATACTTTATCAAAATTAAGTACTTTACTCATGTTACAACAAAAAATGTTTCAGGTAAACTGCCCTTTCCCCGTAACCGATCTTCACCAAAATCAACAGACATTGAGTTCTCTATAGCTCAGGCACATATGTAAAAAGTTATTTGATTCTGTTTGAATTTACGGCAGTTATGGTTCGTCATATAAAAAATTACCCATGTTAAAATATAAAACATGAGATTTATAAAACGTATCTAAGATTTATATTTAAAATCATTTTTGAAATAAACTATTTTCATAGAACCTACTAACGCTGGGGAAATCTGAGGATCCAATCAGAGTTGGGCCTACCTGTCACTCTGCTGAATTTGGTGGAAAGCCCTGTCACTGTCGTCAAGTCCCCACCTCAATGAAGAACCCATTGTTTTATAAAAATATATTTAAATTTTGAAAACTGAAAATTCTTTTCTTGTAAATATTTATATTTTATAATCAAATATCGGTATGGAGAATCATACATGACTTCCATGTTCTAAGATTTACATTTAAAAACATATTTGAAATGAAATATTTCCATAGAAACTACGTCTTTCTACTTATTGCTTCAGCATTAACCACAGTACTGTGCTCACTAACGTATACCACCACCACCTCACGTTTTCGCACTCGATTTTCACCGATGATGGGAGTCGATGGCACTGCCGAAAAGTCTGGTTTTGCAGAAAACATAGGACTACGGCTAACGAGCCCGGGAAGCAATTTTAACAAAAAACTACTTCTTTGTTGCCGATAACGTAGTACACATATAAAAAAACAATAGGTCTTTAGTACTCAACAAAACAGGGCTGTATGCAGAAACGTATTTGATTCTGTTTGAAATGCGGCTGTTATCATTTGCCATATAAAATACCCTTGATAAAACAAAAAACGTGTCCGGTAAACTACCCGTTTCCCTTAACCGATCTTCACCAAAAACAATAGGTCTTTAGTACTCAACAAAACAGGGCTGTATGCAAAAACGTATTTGATTGTTTGAATTTGCGGCTCTTATCATTTGCCATAGAAAATACCCTTATAAAACATAAAACGTTGCAGGTAAGCTACCCCATTCCCTTAACCGATCTTCACCAACAACAATAGGTATTGAGAACTCTACAATACAGGGCTGTATGCAAAACATCATTTGATTCTGTTTGAATTTGCGGCAGTTATCGTTTGCCATAGAAAAAAAATCTACAGACAGACAGACACACACACACAGACAGACAGACAGACACACAGACAGACACACACACACACACACACACTTTTCGAAAAATGACTTTTTTTCATGTTTTGAGTGTAGTACAATCATATTCTGCAATAATCTCGAACACGATTTTTTTTGCCATCACCATACTTCCATTTCCTTAAGGAACATGGAAGTAAAATGACTTTATTTTTGTTACCTGGCAACAAAATTATTTTATTTTCAACAATTACCATTGTTTCAAAAAGTTTAAATAAATTTTCAAGTACTTTACTCTTGTTAAAACGTAAAAGGTTGCTGGTAAACTACCCCTTCCCCTTAACCGATCTTCACCAAAATCGAAAGTCCTTGAGACCTCTACAATTCAGGGATGTATGCAAAAAATTATTTGATTCTGTTTGAATTTGCGGCAGTTATCGTTTGCCATAGAAAAAAAACGTTGCAGGTAAACTACCCCTTCCCCTCAACCGATCTTCACCAAAAACAATAGGTCTTGAGTACTCTACAAATCAGGGCGGTATGCAGAAAATTATTTGATTCTGTTTGAACTTGCGGCTGTTATCGTTTGCCATAGAAAATACCCTTGTTAAAAAAACGTTGTAGGTAAACTACCCCTTTCCCTTAACTGATCTTCACCAAAAACAATAGGTCTTGAGAACTCTACAATATAGGGCTGTATGCAAATAATCTTTTGATTCTGTTTGAATTTGCGGCTGTTATCGTTTGCCATAGGAAATACCCTTGTTAAAGCATAAAACGTTACAGGTAAACTACCCCTTTCCCTTAACCGATCTTCACCAAAATCAACAGATCTTGAGAACTCTACAATTCAGGGCTGTATGCGAAACATTATTTGATTCTGTTTGAATTTGCGGCTGTTATCGTTTGCCAAACAAACAAAATTACCCTTGCTAAAAAAAACCGTTGCAGGTAAACTACCCCTTTCCCTCAACCGATCTTCACCAAAAACAATAGGTCGCGAGTACTCTGCAAATCAGGGCTGCTTGCAAAACATTATTTGATTCTGTTTGAATTTGCGGCAGTTATCGTTTGCCAAACAAACAAAATTTCCCTTGATAAACAAAACCGTTGCAGGTAAACTACCCCTTTCCCTCAACCGATCTTCACCAAAAACAATAGGTCGCGAGTACTCTGCAAATCAGGGCTGCTTGCAAAACATTATTTGATTCTGTTTGAATTTGCGGCAGTTATCGTTTGCCATAGAAAAAAAATCTACAGACACACACAGACAGACAGACAGACAGACACACACACAGACACTTTACGGAAAACGACTTTTTTCATGTTTTGAGTGTAGTAGAATCAGAATCTGCAATAATCTCGAACACGATTTTTTTTGCCGGCACCATACTTCCATTCCTTAAGGAATATGGAAGTACATATTTCCCTTGATAAAAAAAACCGTTGCAGGTAAACTACCCCTTCCCCTCAACCGATCTTCACCAAAAACAATAGGTCTTGAGAACTCTACAATTCAAGGCTGTATGCGAAACATTATTTGATTCTGTTTGAATTTGCGGCTGTTATCGTTTGCCAAAAAAAAAAAAATTTCCCTTGATAAAAAAAAACCGTTGCAGGTAAACTACCCCTTTCCCTCAACCGATCTTCACCAAAAACAATAGGTCGTGAGTACTCTACAAATCAGGGCTGTATGCAAAAAATTATTTGATTCTGTTTGAATTTGCAGCAGTTATCGTTTGCCATAGAAAAAAATCTACAGACACACAGACAGACACACACACAGACACTTTTCGGAAAACGACTTTTTTTCATGTTTTGAGTGTAGTACAATCAGAATCTGCAATAATCTCGAACACGATTTTTTTTGCCATCACCATACTTCCATTCCTTAAGGAATATGGAAGTAAAATATCGGTATGGAGAACCATACATGACTTCCATATTCTAAGATTTATATTTAAAATCATTTTCAGCCAAACAGCCAGGCTGTGTCTTACCTGCCTTTTTATTGCTGTATTAAATGAAAAATATTATATTACATTAAAATGAAAAAATTATAATTTTATTGCCTGGCAACAAAATTATTTTATTTTTAACAATTACCATTGTTTCAAAAAGTTTAAATAAATTTTCAAGTACTTTACTCTTGTTAAAACGTAAAAGGTTGCAGGTAAACTACCCCTTCCCCTTAACCGATCTTCACCAAAATCGAAAGTCATTGAGACCTCTACAATTCAGGGACGTATGCAAAAAATTATTTGATTCTGTTTGAATTTGCGGCTGTTATCGTTTGCCATAGAAAATACGCTTGATAAAAAAACGTTGCAGGTAAACTACCCCTTCCCCTTAACCGATCTTCACCAAAAACAATAGGTCTTGAGTACTCTACAAATCAGGGCTGTATGCAAAACATTATTTGATTCTGTTTGAATTTGCGGCTGTTATCGTTTGCCATAGAAAATAAAACGTAAAAGGTTGCAGGTAAACTACCCCTTCCCCTTAACCGATCTTCACCAAAAACAATAGGTCTTGAAGTACTCTACAAATCAGGACTGTATGCAAAACATTATTTGATTCTGTTTGAATTTGCGGCTGTTATCGTTTGCCATATAAAATACCCTTGTTAAAAAAACGTTGCAGGTAAACTACCCCTTTCCCTCAACCGATCTTCACCAAAAACAATAGGTCTTGAGAAATCTACAATTCAGGGCTGTATGCGAAACATTATTTGATTCTGTTTGAATTTGCGGCTGTTATCGTTTGCCAAAAAAAAAAAAAAATTTCCCTTGATAAAAAAAACCGTTGCAGGTAAACTACCCCTTCCCCTCAACCGATCTTCACCAAAAACAATAGGTCGCGAGTACTCTACAAATCAGGGCTGTATGCAAAAAATTATTTGATTCTGTTTGAATTTGCGGCAGTTGTCGTTTGCCATAGAAAATACGCATGATAAAAAACGTTGCTGGTAAACTACCCCCTTCCCTCAACCGATCTTCACCAAAAACAATAGGTCTTGAGTACTCTACAAATCAGGGCTGTATGCAGAAAATTATTTGATTCTGTTTGAATTTGCGGCTGTTATCGTTTGCCATAGAAAATACCCTTGTTAAAAAAACGTTGTAGGTAAACTACCCCTTTCCCTTAACCGATCTTCACCAAAAACAAAAGGTATTGAGAACTCTACAATTTAGGGCTGTATGCAAATAATCTTTTCATTCTGTTTGAATTTGCGGCTGTTATCGTTTGCCATAGGAAATACCCTTGTTAAAACATAAAACGTTACAGGTAAACTACCCCTTTCCCTTAACCGATCTTCACCAAAAACAATAGGTCTTGAGAACTCTACAATTCAGGGCTGTATGCGAAACATTATTTGATTCTGTTTGAATTTGCGGCTGTTATCGTTTGCCAAACAAACAAAATTTCCCTTGCTAAAAAAAAACCGTTGCAGGTAAACTACCCCTTTCCCTCAACCGATCTTCACCAAAAACAATAGGTCGCGAGAACTCTGCAAAACCGGGCTGTATGCAAAAAATTATTTGATTCTGTTTGAATTTGCGGCAGTTATCGTTTGCCATAGAAAAAAAATCTACAGACAGACAGACACACAGACACTTTTCGGAAAACGACTTTTTTTCATGTTTTGAGTGTAGTAGAATCAGAATCTGCAATAATCTCGAACACGATTTTTTTTGCCATCACCATACTTCCATTCCTTAAGGAATATGGAAGTAAAATTACCCTTGATAAAAAACCTTTGCAGGTAAACTACCCCTTTCCCTTAACCGATCTTCACCAAAAACGATAGGTCTTGAGAACTCTGCAATTCAGGGCTGTATGCAAAATATTATATGATTTTGTTTGATTTTGCGGCTGTTCTCGTTTGACATACAAAATACCCTTGATAAAACAAAAAATGTGGGAGGTAAACTACCCCTTTCCCTTAACCGATCTTCACCAAAAACAATATGTCTTTAGTACTCAACAAATCAGGCCTGTATGCACAAACTTATTTGATTCTGTTTAAATTTGCGGCTCTTATCGTTTGCCATAGAAAATGCCCTTTTAAAACATAAAACGTTGCTGGTAAACTACCCCTTTCCCTTAACCGATCTTCACCAAAAACAACAGGTCTTGAGAACTCTACAATTCAGGGCAGTATGCAAAAAATTATTTGATTATGTTTGAATTTGTGGCTGTTATCGTTTGCCAAACAAACAAAATTGCCCTTGATAAAAAAAAAACCGTTGCAGGTAAACTACCCCTTTCCCTCAACCGATCTTCACCAAAAACAATAGGTCGTGAGTACACCACAAATCATGGCTGTATGCAAAATATTATTTGATTCTGTTTGAATTTGCGGCTGTTATCGTTTGCCATAGAAAAAAAATCTACAGACACACAGACAGACGCGTTTCGAAAAACTACTTTTTTTCATGTTTTGAGTGTAGTACAATCAGAATCTGCAATAATCTCGAACACAATTTTTTTTGCCATCACCATACTTCCATTTCCTTAACCCTCCGGTGGACGCGCCCGCAGCAGAAAGCCGCAAATTTTATCGGTATGGAGAACCATACATGACTTCCATATTCTAAGATTTATATTTAAAATCATTTTCAGCCAAACAGCCAGGGAAGGAATTTTAACAAAAAAATACTTCTTTGTTGCCAATAACGTAGTACACATATAAAAAAAAATTATCCCCTCCCCCTTCAACTATAATTTTGATTTATAGAAAATTACCCCCAGCCTGTTCAACTAGCCTCTTCATTTATAGATATTTCATCTACGTTTCTACAGTGGATTATTAAGATCTTATCAGGATACTTTATCAAAATTAAGTACTTTACTCATGTTACAACAAAAAATGTTTCAGGTAAACTGCCCTTTCCCCGTAACCGATCTTCACCAAAATCAACAGACATTGAGTTCTCTATAGCTCAGGCACATATGTAAAAAGTTATTTGATTCTGTTTGAATTTACGGCAGTTATGGTTCGTCATATAAAAAATTACCCATGTTAAAATATAAAACATGAGATTTATAAAACGTATCTAAGATTTATATTTAAAATCATTTTTGAAATAAACTATTTTCATAGAACCTACTAACGCTGGGGAAATCTGAGGATCCAATCAGAGTTGGGCCTACCTGTCACTCTGCTGAATTTGGTGGAAAGCCCTGTCACTGTCGTCAAGTCCCCACCTCAATGAAGAACCCATTGTTTTATAAAAATATATTTAAATTTTGAAAACTGAAAATTCTTTTCTTGTAAATATTTATATTTTATAATCAAATATCGGTATGGAGAATCATACATGACTTCCATGTTCTAAGATTTACATTTAAAAACATATTTGAAATGAAATATTTCCATAGAAACTACGTCTTTCTACTTATTGCTTCAGCATTAACCACAGTACTGTGCTCACTAACGTATACCACCACCACCTCACGTTTTCGCACTCGATTTTCACCGATGATGGGAGTCGATGGCACTGCCGAAAAGTCTGGTTTTGCAGAAAACATAGGACTACGGCTAACGAGCCCGGGAAGCAATTTTAACAAAAAACTACTTCTTTGTTGCCGATAACGTAGTACACATATAAAAAAACAATAGGTCTTTAGTACTCAACAAAACAGGGCTGTATGCAGAAACGTATTTGATTCTGTTTGAAATGCGGCTGTTATCATTTGCCATATAAAATACCCTTGATAAAACAAAAAACGTGTCCGGTAAACTACCCGTTTCCCTTAACCGATCTTCACCAAAAACAATAGGTCTTTAGTACTCAACAAAACAGGGCTGTATGCAAAAACGTATTTGATTCTGTTTGAATTTGCGGCTCTTATCGTTTGCCATAGAAAATACCCTTATAAAACATAAAACGTTGCAGGTAAGCTACCCCATTCCCTTAACCGATCTTCACCAACAACAATAGGTATTGAGAACTCTACAATACAGGGCTGTATGCAAAACATCATTTGATTCTGTTTGAATTTGCGGCAGTTATCGTTTGCCATAGAAAAAAAATCTACAGACAGACAGACACACACACAGACAGACAGACAGACACACAGACACACACACACACACACAGACACTTTTCGAAAAATGACTTTTTTTCATGTTTTGAGTGTAGTACAATCATATTCTGCAATAATCTCGAACACGATTTTTTTTGCCATCACCATACTTCCATTTCCTTAAGGAACATGGAAGTAAAATGACTTTATTTTTGTTACCTGGCAACAAAATTATTTTATTTTCAACAATTACCATTGTTTCAAAAAGTTTAAATAAATTTTCAAGTACTTTACTCTTGTTAAAACGTAAAAGGTTGCTGGTAAACTACCCCTTCCCCTTAACCGATCTTCACCAAAATCGAAAGTCCTTGAGACCTCTACAATTCAGGGATGTATGCAAAAAATTATTTGATTCTGTTTGAATTTGCGGCAGTTATCGTTTGCCATAGAAAAAAAACGTTGCAGGTAAACTACCCCTTCCCCTCAACCGATCTTCACCAAAAACAATAGGTCTTGAGTACTCTACAAATCAGGGCAGTATGCAGAAAATTATTTGATTCTGTTTGAACTTGCGGCTGTTATCGTTTGCCATAGAAAATACCCTTGTTAAAAAAACGTTGTAGGTAAACTACCCCTTTCCCTTAACTGATCTTCACCAAAAACAATAGGTCTTGAGAACTCTACAATATAGGGCTGTATGCAAATAATCTTTTGATTCTGTTTGAATTTGCGGCTGTTATCGTTTGCCATAGGAAATACCCTTGTTAAAGCATAAAACGTTACAGGTAAACTACCCCTTTCCCTTAACCGATCTTCACCAAAATCAACAGATCTTGAGAACTCTACAATTCAGGGCTGTATGCGAAACATTATTTGATTCTGTTTGAATTTGCGGCTGTTATCGTTTGCCAAACAAACAAAATTACCCTTGCTAAAAAAAACCGTTGCAGGTAAACTACCCCTTTCCCTCAACCGATCTTCACCAAAAACAATAGGTCGCGAGTACTCTGCAAATCAGGGCTGCTTGCAAAACATTATTTGATTCTGTTTGAATTTGCGGCAGTTATCGTTTGCCAAACAAACAAAATTTCCCTTGATAAACAAAACCGTTGCAGGTAAACTACCCCTTTCCCTCAACCGATCTTCACCAAAAACAATAGGTCGCGAGTACTCTGCAAATCAGGGCTGCTTGCAAAACATTATTTGATTCTGTTTGAATTTGCGGCAGTTATCGTTTGCCATAGAAAAAAAATCTACAGACACACACAGACAGACAGACAGACAGACACACACACAGACACTTTACGGAAAACGACTTTTTTCATGTTTTGAGTGTAGTAGAATCAGAATCTGCAATAATCTCGAACACGATTTTTTTTGCCGGCACCATACTTCCATTCCTTAAGGAATATGGAAGTAAATATTTCCCTTGATAAAAAAAACCGTTGCAGGTAAACTACCCCTTCCCCTCAACCGATCTTCACCAAAAACAATAGGTCTTGAGAACTCTACAATTCAGGGCTGTATGCGAAACATTATTTGATTCTGTTTGAATTTGCGGCTGTTATCGTTTGCCAAAAAAAAAAAAATTTCCCTTGATAAAAAAAAACCGTTGCAGGTAAACTACCCCTTTCCCTCAACCGATCTTCACCAAAAACAATAGGTCGTGAGTACTCTACAAATCAGGGCTGTATGCAAAAAATTATTTGATTCTGTTTGAATTTGCAGCAGTTATCGTTTGCCATAGAAAAAAATCTACAGACACACAGACAGACACACACACAGACACTTTTCGGAAAACGACTTTTTTTCATGTTTTGAGTGTAGTACAATCAGAATCTGCAATAATCTCGAACACGATTTTTTTTGCCATCACCATACTTCCATTCCTTAAGGAATATGGAAGTAAAATATCGGTATGGAGAACCATACATGACTTCCATATTCTAAGATTTATATTTAAAATCATTTTCAGCCAAACAGCCAGGCTGTGTCTTACCTGCCTTTTTATTGCTGTATTAAATGAAAAATATTATATTACATTAAAATGAAAAAATTATAATTTTATTGCCTGGCAACAAAATTATTTTATTTTTAACAATTACCATTGTTTCAAAAAGTTTAAATAAATTTTCAAGTACTTTACTCTTGTTAAAACGTAAAAGGTTGCAGGTAAACTACCCCTTCCCCTTAACCGATCTTCACCAAAATCGAAAGTCATTGAGACCTCTACAATTCAGGGACGTATGCAAAAAATTATTTGATTCTGTTTGAATTTGCGGCTGTTATCGTTTGCCATAGAAAATACGCTTGATAAAAAAACGTTGCAGGTAAACTACCCCTTCCCCTTAACCGATCTTCACCAAAAACAATAGGTCTTGAGTACTCTACAAATCAGGGCTGTATGCAAAACATTATTTGATTCTGTTTGAATTTGCGGCTGTTATCGTTTGCCATAGAAAATAAAACGTAAAAGGTTGCAGGTAAACTACCCCTTCCCCTTAACCGATCTTCACCAAAAACAATAGGTCTTGAGTACTCTACAAATCAGGACTGTATGCAAAACATTATTTGATTCTGTTTGAATTTGCGGCTGTTATCGTTTGCCATATAAAATACCCTTGTTAAAAAAACGTTGCAGGTAAACTACCCCTTTCCCTCAACCGATCTTCACCAAAAACAATAGGTCTTGAGAAATCTACAATTCAGGGCTGTATGCGAAACATTATTTGATTCTGTTTGAATTTGCGGCTGTTATCGTTTGCCAAAAAAAAAAAAAAAATTTCCCTTGATAAAAAAAACCGTTGCAGGTAAACTACCCCTTCCCCTCAACCGATCTTCACCAAAAACAATAGGTCGCGAGTACTCTACAAATCAGGGCTGTATGCAAAAAATTAATTGATTCTGTTTGAATTTGCGGCAGCTGTCGTTTGCCATAGAAAATACGCATGATAAAAAACGTTGCTGGTAAACTACCCCTTCCCCTCAACCGATCTTCACCAAAAACAATAGGTCTTGAGTACTCTACAAATCAGGGCTGTATGCAGAAAATTATTTGATTCTGTTTGAATTTGCGGCTGTTATCGTTTGCCATAGAAAATACCCTTGTTAAAAAAACGTTGTAGGTAAACTACCCCTTTCCCTTAACCGATCTTCACCAAAAACAAAAGGTATTGAGAACTCTACAATTTAGGGCTGTATGCAAATAATCTTTTCATTCTGTTTGAATTTGCGGCTGTTATCGTTTGCCATAGGAAATACCCTTGTTAAAACATAAAACGTTACAGGTAAACTACCCCTTTCCCTTAACCGATCTTCACCAAAAACAATAGGTCTTGAGAACTCTACAATTCAGGGCTGTATGCGAAACATTATTTGATTCTGTTTGAATTTGCGGCTGTTATCGTTTGCCAAACAAACAAAATTTCCCTTGCTAAAAAAAAACCGTTGCAGGTAAACTACCCCTTTCCCTCAACCGATCTTCACCAAAAACAATAGGTCGCGAGAACTCTGCAAAACCGGGCTGTATGCAAAAAATTATTTGATTCTGTTTGAATTTGCGGCAGTTATCGTTTGCCATAGAAAAAAAATCTACAGACAGACAGACACACAGACACTTTTCGGAAAACGACTTTTTTTCATATTTTGAGTGTAGTAGAATCAGAATCTGCAATAATCTCGAACACGATTTTTTTGCCATCACCATACTTCCATTCCTTAAGGAATATGGAAGTAAAATTACCCTTGATAAAAAACCTTTGCAGGTAAACTACCCCTTTCCCTTAACCGATCTTCACCAAAAACGATAGGTCTTGAGAACTCTGCAATTCAGGGCTGTATGCAAAATATTATATGATTTTGTTTGATTTTGCGGCTGTTCTCGTTTGACATACAAAATACCCTTGATAAAACAAAAAATGTGGGAGGTAAACTACCCCTTTCCCTTAACCGATCTTCACCAAAAACAATATGTCTTTAGTACTCAACAAATCAGGCCTGTATGCACAAACTTATTTGATTCTGTTTAAATTTGCGGCTCTTATCGTTTGCCATAGAAAATGCCCTTTTAAAACATAAAACGTTGCTGGTAAACTACCCCTTTCCCTTAACCGATCTTCACCAAAAACAACAGGTCTTGAGAACTCTACAATTCAGGGCAGTATGCAAAAAATTATTTGATTATGTTTGAATTTGTGGCTGTTATCGTTTGCCAAACAAACAAAATTGCCCTTGATAAAAAAAAACCGTTGCAGGTAAACTACCCCTTTCCCTCAACCGATCTTCACCAAAAACAATAGGTCGTGAGTACACCACAAATCATGGCTGTATGCAAAATATTATTTGATTCTGTTTGAATTTGCGGCTGTTATCGTTTGCCATAGAAAAAAAATCTACAGACACACAGACAGACGCGTTTCGAAAAACTACTTTTTTTCATGTTTTGAGTGTAGTACAATCAGAATCTGCAATAATCTCGAACACAATTTTTTTTGCCATCACCATACTTCCATTTCCTTAACCCTCCGGTGGGCGCGCCCGCAGCAGAAAGCCGCAAATTTTATCGGTATGGAGAACCATACATGACTTCCATATTCTAAGATTTATATTTAAAATCATTTTCAGCCAAACAGCCAGGGAAGGAATTTTAACAAAAAAATACTTCTTTGTTGCCAATAACGTAGTACACATATAAAAAAAAATTATCCCCTCCCCCTTCAACTATAATTTTGATTTATAGAAAATTACCCCCAGCCTGTTCAACTAGCCTCTTCATTTATAGATATTTCATCTACGTTTCTACAGTGGATTATTAAGATCTTATCAGGATACTTTATCAAAATTAAGTACTTTACTCATGTTACAACAAAAAATGTTTCAGGTAAACTGCCCTTTCCCCGTAACCGATCTTCACCAAAATCAACAGACATTGAGTTCTCTATAGCTCAGGCACATATGTAAAAAGTTATTTGATTCTGTTTGAATTTACGGCAGTTATGGTTCGTCATATAAAAAATTACCCATGTTAAAATATAAAACATGAGATTTATAAAACGTATCTAAGATTTATATTTAAAATCATTTTTGAAATAAACTATTTTCATAGAACCTACTAACGTTGGGGAAATCTGAGGATCCAATCAGAGTTGGGCCTACCTGTCACTCTGCTGAATTTGGTGGAAAGCCCTGTCACTGTCGTCAAGTCCCCACCTCAATGAAGAACCCATTGTTTTATAAAAATATATTTAAATTTTGAAAACTGAAAATTCTTTTCTTGTAAATATTTATATTTTATAATCAAATATCGGTATGGAGAATCATACATGACTTCCATGTTCTAAGATTTACATTTAAAAACATATTTGAAATGAAATATTTCCATAGAAACTACGTCTTTCTACTTATTGCTTCAGCATTAACCACAGTACTGTGCTCACTAACGTATACCACCACCACCTCACGTTTTCGCACTCGATTTTCACCGATGATGGGAGTCGATGGCACTGCCGAAAAGTCTGGTTTTGCAGAAAACATAGGACTACGGCTAACGAGCCCGGGAAGCAATTTTAACAAAAAACTACTTCTTTGTTGCCGATAACGTAGTACACATATAAAAAAACAATAGGTCTTTAGTACTCAACAAAACAGGGCTGTATGCAGAAACGTATTTGATTCTGTTTGAAATGCGGTTGTTATCATTTGCCATATAAAATACCCTTGATAAAACAAAAAACGTGTCCGGTAAACTACCCGTTTCCCTTAACCGATCTTCACCAAAAACAATAGGTCTTTAGTACTCAACAAAACAGGGCTGTATGCAAAAACGTATTTGATTCTGTTTGAATTTGCGGCTCTTATCGTTTGCCATAGAAAATACCCTTATAAAACATAAAACGTTGCAGGTAAGCTACCCCATTCCCTTAACCGATCTTCACCAACAACAATAGGTATTGAGAACTCTACAATACAGGGCTGTATGCAAAACATCATTTGATTCTGTTTGAATTTGCGGCAGTTATCGTTTGCCATAGAAAAAAAATCTACAGACAGACAGACACACACACAGACAGACAGACAGACACACAGACACACACACACACACAGACACTTTTCGAAAAATGACTTTTTTTCATGTTTTGAGTGTAGTACAATCATATTCTGCAATAATCTCGAACACGATTTTTTTTGCCATCACCATACTTCCATTTCCTTAAGGAACATGGAAGTAAAATGACTTTATTTTTGTTACCTGGCAACAAAATTATTTTATTTTCAACAATTACCATTGTTTCAAAAAGTTTAAATAAATTTTCAAGTACTTTACTCTTGTTAAAACGTAAAAGGTTGCTGGTAAACTACCCCTTCCCCTTAACCGATCTTCACCAAAATCGAAAGTCCTTGAGACCTCTACAATTCAGGGATGTATGCAAAAAATTATTTGATTCTGTTTGAATTTGCGGCAGTTATCGTTTGCCATAGAAAAAAAACGTTGCAGGTAAACTACCCCTTCCCCTCAACCGATCTTCACCAAAAACAATAGGTCTTGAGTACTCTACAAATCAGGGCGGTATGCAGAAAATTATCTGATTCTGTTTGAACTTGCGGCTGTTATCGTTTGCCATAGAAAATACCCTTGTTAAAAAAACGTTGTAGGTAAACTACCCCTTTCCCTTAACTGATCTTCACCAAAAACAATAGGTCTTGAGAACTCTACAATATAGGGCTGTATGCAAATAATCTTTTGATTCTGTTTGAATTTGCGGCTGTTATCGTTTGCCATAGGAAATACCCTTGTTAAAGCATAAAACGTTACAGGTAAACTACCCCTTTCCCTTAACCGATCTTCACCAAAATCAACAGATCTTGAGAACTCTACAATTCAGGGCTGTATGCGAAACATTATTTGATTCTGTTTGAATTTGCGGCTGTTATCGTTTGCCAAACAAACAAAATTACCCTTGCTAAAAAAAACCGTTGCAGGTAAACTACCCCTTTCCCTCAACCGATCTTCACCAAAAACAATAGGTCGCGAGTACTCTGCAAATCAGGGCTGCTTGCAAAACATTATTTGATTCTGTTTGAATTTGCGGCAGTTATCGTTTGCCAAACAAACAAAATTTCCCTTGATAAACAAAACCGTTGCAGGTAAACTACCCCTTTCCCTCAACCGATCTTCACCAAAAACAATAGGTCGCGAGTACTCTGCAAATCAGGGCTGCTTGCAAAACATTATTTGATTCTGTTTGAATTTGCGGCAGTTATCGTTTGCCATAGAAAAAAAATCTACAGACACACACAGACAGACAGACAGACAGACACACACACAGACACTTTACGGAAAACGACTTTTTTCATGTTTTGAGTGTAGTAGAATCAGAATCTGCAATAATCTCGAACACGATTTTTTTTGCCGGCACCATACTTCCATTCCTTAAGGAATATGGAAGTAAATATTTCCCTTGATAAAAAAAAACGTTGCAGGTAAACTACCCCTTCCCCTCAACCGATCTTCACCAAAAACAATAGGTCTTGAGAACTCTACAATTCAGGGCTGTATGCGAAACATTATTTGATTCTGTTTGAATTTGCGGCTGTTATCGTTTGCCAAAAAAAAAAAAATTTCCCTTGATAAAAAAAAACCGTTGCAGGTAAACTACCCCTTTCCCTCAACCGATCTTCACCAAAAACAATAGGTCGTGAGTACTCTACAAATCAGGGCTGTATGCAAAAAATTATTTGATTCTGTTTGAATTTGCAGCAGTTATCGTTTGCCATAGAAAAAAATCTACAGACACACAGACAGACACACACACAGACACTTTTCGGAAAACGACTTTTTTTCATGTTTTGAGTGTAGTACAATCAGAATCTGCAATAATCTCGAACACGATTTTTTTTGCCATCACCATACTTCCATTCCTTAAGGAATATGGAAGTAAAATATCGGTATGGAGAACCATACATGACTTCCATATTCTAAGATTTATATTTAAAATCATTTTCAGCCAAACAGCCAGGCTGTGTCTTACCTGCCTTTTTATTGCTGTATTAAATGAAAAATATTATATTACATTAAAATGAAAAAATTATAATTTTATTGCCTGGCAACAAAATTATTTTATTTTTAACAATTACCATTGTTTCAAAAAGTTTAAATAAATTTTCAAGTACTTTACTCTTGTTAAAACGTAAAAGGTTGCAGGTAAACTACCCCTTCCCCTTAACCGATCTTCACCAAAATCGAAAGTCATTGAGACCTCTACAATTCAGGGACGTATGCAAAAAATTATTTGATTCTGTTTGAATTTGCGGCTGTTATCGTTTGCCATAGAAAATACGCTTGATAAAAAAACGTTGCAGGTAAACTACCCCTTCCCCTTAACCGATCTTCACCAAAAACAATAGGTCTTGAGTACTCTACAAATCAGGGCTGTATGCAAAACATTATTTGATTCTGTTTGAATTTGCGGCTGTTATCGTTTGCCATAGAAAATAAAACGTAAAAGGTTGCAGGTAAACTACCCCTTCCCCTTAACCGATCTTCACCAAAAACAATAGGTCTTGAGTACTCTACAAATCAGGACTGTATGCAAAACATTATTTGATTCTGTTTGAATTTGCGGCTGTTATCGTTTGCCATATAAAATACCCTTGTTAAAAAAACGTTGCAGGTAAACTACCCCTTTCCCTCAACCGATCTTCACCAAAAACAATAGGTCTTGAGAAATCTACAATTCAGGGCTGTATGCGAAACATTATTTGATTCTGTTTGAATTTGCGGCTGTTATCGTTTGCCAAAAAAAAAAAAAAAAAAATTTCCCTTGATAAAAAAAACCGTTGCAGGTAAACTACCCCTTCCCCTCAACCGATCTTCACCAAAAACAATAGGTCGCGAGTACTCTACAAATCAGGGCTGTATGCAAAAAATTATTTGATTCTGTTTGAATTTGCGGCAGTTGTCGTTTGCCATAGAAAATACGCATGATAAAAAACGTTGCTGGTAAACTACCCCTTCCCCTCAACCGATCTTCACCAAAAACAATAGGTCTTGAGTACTCTACAAATCAGGGCTGTATGCAGAAAATTATTTGATTCTGTTTGAATTTGCGGCTGTTATCGTTTGCCATAGAAAATACCCTTGTTAAAAAAACGTTGTAGGTAAACTACCCCTTTCCCTTAACCGATCTTCACCAAAAACAAAAGGTATTGAGAACTCTACAATTTAGGGCTGTATGCAAATAATCTTTTCATTCTGTTTGAATTTGCGGCTGTTATCGTTTGCCATAGGAAATACCCTTGTTAAAACATAAAACGTTACAGGTAAACTACCCCTTTCCCTTAACCGATCTTCACCAAAAACAATAGGTCTTGAGAACTCTACAATTCAGGGCTGTATGCGAAACATTATTTGATTCTGTTTGAATTTGCGGCTGTTATCGTTTGCCAAACAAACAAAATTTCCCTTGCTAAAAAAAAACCGTTGCAGGTAAACTACCCCTTTCCCTCAACCGATCTTCACCAAAAACAATAGGTCGCGAGAACTCTGCAAAACCGGGCTGTATGCAAAAAATTATTTGATTCTGTTTGAATTTGCGGCAGTTATCGTTTGCCATAGAAAAAAAATCTACAGACAGACAGACACACAGACACTTTTCGGAAAACGACTTTTTTTCATATTTTGAGTGTAGTAGAATCAGAATCTGCAATAATCTCGAACACGATTTTTTTGCCATCACCATACTTCCATTCCTTAAGGAATATGGAAGTAAAATTACCCTTGATAAAAAACCTTTGCAGGTAAACTACCCCTTTCCCTTAACCGATCTTCACCAAAAACGATAGGTCTTGAGAACTCTGCAATTCAGGGCTGTATGCAAAATATTATATGATTTTGTTTGATTTTGCAGCTGTTCTCGTTTGACATACAAAATACCCTTGATAAAACAAAAAATGTGGGAGGTAAACTACCCCTTTCCTTAACCGATCTTCACCAAAAACAATATGTCTTTAGTACTCAACAAATCAGGCCTGTATGCACAAACTTATTTGATTCTGTTTAAATTTGCGGCTCTTATCGTTTGCCATAGAAAATGCCCTTTTAAAACATAAAACGTTGCTGGTAAACTACCCCTTTCCCTTAACCGATCTTCACCAAAAACAACAGGTCTTGAGAACTCTACAATTCAGGGCAGTATGCAAAAAATTATTTGATTATGTTTGAATTTGTGGCTGTTATCGTTTGCCAAACAAACAAAATTGCCCTTGATAAAAAAAAACCGTTGCAGGTAAACTACCCCTTTCCCTCAACCGATCTTCACCAAAAACAATAGGTCGTGAGTACACCACAAATCATGGCTGTATGCAAAATATTATTTGATTCTGTTTGAATTTGCGGCTGTTATCGTTTGCCATAGAAAAAAAATCTACAGACACACAGACAGACGCGTTTCGAAAAACTACTTTTTTTCATGTTTTGAGTGTAGTACAATCAGAATCTGCAATAATCTCGAACACAATTTTTTTTGCCATCACCATACTTCCATTTCCTTAACCCTCCGGTGGACGCGCCCGCAGCAGAAAGCCGCAAATTTTATCGGTATGGAGAACCATACATGACTTCCATATTCTAAGATTTATATTTAAAATCATTTTCAGCCAAACAGCCAGGGAAGGAATTTTAACAAAAAAATACTTCTTTGTTGCCAATAACGTAGTACACATATAAAAAAAAATTATCCCCTCCCCCTTCAACTATAATTTTGATTTATAGAAAATTACCCCCAGCCTGTTCAACTAGCCTCTTCATTTATAGATATTTCATCTACGTTTCTACAGTGGATTATTAAGATCTTATCAGGATACTTTATCAAAATTAAGTACTTTACTCATGTTACAACAAAAAATGTTTCAGGTAAACTGCCCTTTCCCCGTAACCGATCTTCACCAAAATCAACAGACATTGAGTTCTCTATAGCTCAGGCACATATGTAAAAAGTTATTTGATTCTGTTTGAATTTACGGCAGTTATGGTTCGTCATATAAAAAATTACCCATGTTAAAATATAAAACATGAGATTTATAAAACGTATCTAAGATTTATATTTAAAATCATTTTTGAAATAAACTATTTTCATAGAACCTACTAACGTTGGGGAAATCTGAGGATCCAATCAGAGTTGGGCCTACCTGTCACTCTGCTGAATTTGGTGGAAAGCCCTGTCACTGTCGTCAAGTCC
>JAWRYS010001648.1:0-27381 GCA_034769895.1 Magicicada septendecula | reverse complement strand
GGACAATGTCAATTTAATAAAAGGTCTTATCTTATCGCTCAAGCTTTAAAGGAAGCAGCACGAAAAAATTCAAAGAATGATAATGGAAGACATAATTGAAAGAAGCAACTCCCCGTACACTAGTCCACTGGTAGCTATACCAAAGACAGATGCTCAAGTTAGATTATGCCTCTACGCTCGAGAGTTAAATAAGATGCTCATTAATGACCGCACATCTCCAGGTGAGATTGATGAAATAATGAAGAACTTTATGGATGTAAGTACATGAGTACTTGGGATGCCGTAGTCTGCGGCTATTGCAGATAGAATTGCACCCTAACAGTAGACAATATGTCGCTTTTATATTTGAAGGACGAAATTATCATTTCAAACGCTTGCCTTTTTGGCTTGGTAAATTCTGTGGCCGTGTTCATACAAGTATGGACCAAATTCTTGGTAAAGAAGTTTTTAGATTTTACAACAGTATATGTCGATGACATATTGATTACTTCATGTACTTGGAAGGAGCACTGTAATAGAGTAGAAACAGTATTAAGTAAACTACTACAAAACAATATAACTTTAAAATTAGACAAATCGAAGTTTATCACACATGAATTACCATTTTTAGGATTTAATTTGCCTGCTACTGGGATAACACCATCACCAGAAAAAGTAAAAGCTATCCAGGATTTTCCAGAACTTAAGAATTTAAAACAATTACAATCTTTTTTGGGAATATGCAACTATTACCGGAAATTTCAACATAGTTATTCAGAAGTGACTGCAAATTTCCAACATTTATTATCAAAGAAAAACAAATGGAAGTGGGATGAAAATGAAGACAATAATTTTAAATTAATAAAGGATAAATTTTTAAATAGCATTATGCTACATCACCCAAATTTCAATAACGTTTTTTTCATCAACTGTGATGCAGCAACATTAGTCTTGGAAGTGAATTATATCAGGAAGATGAGGAAGGCAATCATTGGGTAATTAGCTTTGCAAGCAGGGTCCTGAGTAGTTGTGAACGAAATTATACAGTGACCGAAAAGGAACTACTGAGTGTTGTATTTTCTTGTTTAAAATTCCGTACATTTATATTGGGCTACCCAGTAACTATTACGACCAACCATAGGTCAATATCGTTTTTAAGAAACTGTAAGCTTAACCACGGTAGGCTCACCAGAAGGGGTGTTGATACTCAAGAATACAATTTAGATTGGGAATATATCCCTGGAAAAAAGAATATCATAGCAGACAGCCTGTCACGAGTGAACCTAGAAAAGGGAACATTGAAGTAGAGCAGGAGAGTATTAGTAAATATATTACATTTTAAAATCCAAGAGAGAGTTACAGGAAGTAATCGGCAGATTAAAAGAAGATCAAAGAACGGACTCCAAATTAATCAAAATTAGAGACAGGATATCACAAAATGACTCGCCACAATAATGGCGAATTTATGTACCAGAAGTAACGGAAGCAGCAATAATAAAAGACTATCATGAAAGGATATGGGCATATGGGACCACTCAAAGTAATCAAAAGCATTATCAGAACATTGGTACATAAAAGCAATCAATAAACGAGTGAGACTAGTCATAAGAAATTGCAAAATATGCCAATTAGTGAAAGTAAATAATGAGAAAAGAACAGGAGCTATGATTACTATAACATCTAACAGCAGACTTGAGAAAACATTCCTCGACATATGTGCCCCTTTTCCCCAGAAGTGGAGGAAGACATAGGTTTAAATACATAGTAATTATTTTGATCGTATACAAAGTACACAAAACTCTACCCCATCAGTAGAGCCACCACAAAAAAGATCTTAGAAGTTATTATTCATAAGTACATGGTGGAAGCGGAAAACCAGAAACCATTGTAACCGATCATGGGACCCAGTTTCGAGGAAAGAAGTGGAAGATGGAATTGTTGAAATGTGATATAAGAACATATAAGACATCGGTATATCATCCTAATAGTAATCCTGCAGAACGTGTCTTGAGGGAAGTTGGGAGAATTTTACGGACCTATTGCCACCATGAACATAATGAATGGAGCCAGTACTTGAACCAGCTGAAACCCTTCCTTAACTGAGCATACCGTGAAACTATTGGGGACCAGTCCTCATCAAGTGATGTTCGAAAAACCACCACGAGAAATAATATCATTAGTTAATTTCCTCCAGGAGAGAGAGTTGAATATACTAAAATTGAAATGCATAATAGGCTGCTTCATAAGGCTGAACTTCTGTATAAAAAAAGAAACAGGAAAAAATAAAAGAATTATCCAATATAAAGTAGGGGATATTAATTAAAAATAGACAAACTACCTAGTTCTATAGAGGGTATAGCAAGGAAGTTACTATTACTTTATACTGGGCCATACCTAATAACCCAGGTAAAGGGTAACAATACCTATGAAATAAAGTCAATTCCAAATAACAAACTAAAAGGGTATATAACCAGACAGAGATGAAACTGTATTATGAAGAATAATAAAAGAAGGTGAATGATGAGGAATCAAACAGTTAATTTTTAATACTGAAATAAAAAATAAACATGTTCTAGTGGGGAGCTTTATGTAACATTACATAATCAGTGCTAATACTGAGTAAAATACCTATTATTATTATTTTATAAAATAATAATAATAAAAGTCAGTAGTTACCCATTCCCAAGTCAGAAATGAATGATAGTTAAGTATCATACTATGAAACATTTGTATAATCTTTACACCAAACAATAAATACTTTAGCAATGAAAAAACAGTGTACTAAGTGTTACTATAGAAGTGCAGTGTATACAAAGTGCAACATAGTATGATATATGTAATTTAAAAAAAGACATCAATCACAAATTGTGATAAAGATACAGAACTATGGTAATAAACAATAAGTTTAGTAATAAGTTATATAGTTTTATTTTGTTAGGCCACAAAGGCAATATCAATGGAAGTAAAATGTTATTTTTGTTTATGTTTGAAGGATCCAGGGTTATGTAAGAAATTAATCACTGCTAATTAGTATAAATTGTAAAGAGATGGTGGAAGATAAAATAGTGCCTAGAGCAGTATACATTTACAGAAGTAAAAGTCAGAATAAACTAAGTTAAAAAACCACTAAATTATAACATACAAGTATCTAAGTTTATGTAATCATATGAAGAAAAACATTATGTAAATTAAATGTAATTAGAGTTAAAATTTATAAAGGAGTATTTTTCCTAAAAAATGGAAGGAACTAATAATATCTTTATACTAGCCTATTAACTAAAACTGTACCTAGGTTAGCCAATGAAAACTCATCAATTCCTTGGTTACTAAGAGTAACAGCGTTAACAAGATGAGTAATTGTTAAATTGGATTTTCAAGAGGGTAGATGATACAGAAATAGTGTTCAGCAAACTTATCAAATATTAACCAAATATTGTAACCATTCACTCAAGAAACGTAACAAAACGATTCAGCACAAGAAACTACGTCTGAGACATCCATTGAAACATAATAATTGATGCGGGAATATCCAAGAACACTGAAAAATTGTCCAACCATCAGATCGCTTGAAAAATTTGAACTGTCATTGCGTTGTGAAAACGCCTACCTTAATAAACTAAAAAAACTACACATCACCACCAAGTAACGAACACTAGAAACCAGTACAACATTATTCAATTTATAAGAAAACTTGTGTGAACATTTTAAACTTTATTTATTTAACCCAAAACTGTAAACACGTGGTTTCATTAGAAATCCACAGCAGCCGTTTTCTTTTTTGCCATCGGTATGAATACGAGTAGTCTGCGCTCTGGCATCTAAAAAACGAACTTATTGAATCAGACTTTAAGAATAAAAAATATAATTATTGTAAAGTATGATACTCTTATCTAAGCATTTCTGACTTTCTTACAGCTCAAAGAATCCCAAATAACCCTAGATAAATAATTTATTAATTTTACTAATAACTATAATTGAATGTACCTGTTGTGTTATAGAAAAACTTATATCAAAAACTGTTGTAATTTCGATAATAGTCGATCTGAAAATCGATGAACTGGATGTAATAGTTTCCAGAAAATAAACCAATTTCAATCAATAAATACCTTTCTTTTAGGGAATTGACTTTGTATTATTCTTTGTAGATAGCAGATTTGTTACAGGAAACCAGTGAATAGCAGAGAAGAGTGAGAAAGTTAGCTCAGACATCATAGCCTATGAAGTACAACAGCCAACATAACCTGTAACTGGTTATCAAATTGAAAACAGCTGATGCAACGCGTGTTTAAATAAAACGATTAAACAGTACACCAAGAGAGAACTCTCTCTCTCTCTCTCTCTCTCTCTCTCTCTCTCTCTCTCTCTCTCTCTCCTCTCTCTCTCTCTCTCTCTCTCTCTCTCTCCCTCCCTCCCTCCCTCCCTCCCTCCCTCCATCCCTCCTCCCTCCCACCCCAGACAACTGGTGGACAGTCATTAGGAATGAGGTGTGTAATTATGATAAATTTAAACAGTTATTCAACACTGAAGTATTGGTCTGAATCAGTACAGAATATTATCGAGACGATATCTGTCATGGGAGGTATGACAGCATTAAAGGACAGACACCTACAGCATACTTTTTAGGAAAAGTATGTGTGGCAAAATATTTAGACCGAAAATTCCAGAAGAGTGTCTTGTAACCAGAATAGCTTATCATTTTGAGGAGAAGATTATCAGTGCTCGATTGAGTGGACAAATTAAGACTATCAGAGGTATGGAAGCTCTATTGGATAATTATGAGCAAGTTTCTTATTACAGAAGACGTAGATGGAGATCAGGAAATACAGAGGGTCATAGGAATGAACAACCAAGAGACACTCGACAAAGAGTAAATTATGTAAGGGCAAATAATAATTATAACAATAATTATAATAATAGTCGATACCAAGGAAGACAGCGAAATTTCAGTAATAGAAGCTATCATAGCAATTCATACCAGAGAGAGGAAATTCTGCCAAGAAGTAGAGCGAAGAACATCAAAGATCCAGAAACAGTGAGGAAGAGAGAAGGCATTCACATGAGCATCAACCAGGGAGAATGTGGAACAATCCCATAATAATGATGGAAGTCGGGGAAACGGGTACCAGCAGTGAGAAGAAGTGACAGCCCGTCACTGCTAGAGACCACCATGTACAGAATTTCCAAGGTCCTCAAAACAAATTAAAGGAATCAATTACAATAATCAGAAGCAATTATCTAAAAAATTTACAGGCGGAATTACTTGAAGAAAGAGCATTTGAAGAGGCACCATTAAATAATGATATAGTTTATATACAAGTAAAATTAAATGGAGTATTAGCAGAAGCTATGATTGACATGGGAGCAAATGTTTCAATTATTGACCAATTAGAGCTTGACAGAATTACAGAGTTAACCACCGAAAGAAGACCTACATTACCAATTAACAACATGACAATTATTGGCGCCACCGGGAAACAAAATAAGACGATTAGAAAACAAGTATCTCTGAATGTTACCAACAGTGGAATAGGAATACCTATGGAATTTTAGTAGCCAAAGGCTTACCTTTTAGGATATTAATGGGGTGTGATATGCTACGGCGACACACTGCAATTATAAATCTGGCCAGTGGTAAGGTTACACTGAGTACAGAAGAAGGTGAGTTGTCGGCTGAGATAATTGGTTGCCAAAGTGCCCCTCAGTGTCTGAACTCATATTATATTGGGAGAATAATAGGTTAACCATAGGTAAAAATAATAAAGTAATGGAGTCAGAGATGTGGCAGAGGAAGATAGAAGAGATAATGGAGTTTCAAGGTAGGCAGCCCAGGAAACAATAAGTGTAGAAGAGAAACATCAACTTATAGAAATCTACGAGGGTTATTCGGAAAGTAAGGTCCGATTTCTTATAAAAAATAAACCATCACAGATTTTTTCAAAAACTTTTTATTTAATTCCTTACATCTTTCTCTATTTTTCTACATAGTTTCCATTTTTGTTTAAACATTTGTCATAACGTTCTACAAGCTTTTGTATGCCGAAGTCATAGAAGTCTGCTGCCTGTGAGGATAACCAGTCTTTAACTGCTTCTTTCACCTCGTCATCTGTGGTGAAGCGCTTGCCGCCGGTCCCTTTAGGTAGCGGAACAAGTGAAAATCGCTCGGCGCCAAGTCTGGACTGTACGGTGGTGGGTCAATCTGTTCCATCCAAAAGATCTGATCAGATTTTGGTTTGAATGGCAGAATGGGGTCTGGGCATTGTCATGCAGCAACAAAACTCCAGATGTCAGAAGGCCACGTCGCTTATCTGTATTGCACGTCGAAGGTTTAGTCAGGGTAGCGCAGTAAGCGGCTGCATTTATTGTTGTCCCTTGCTGCATAAACTCGACTAACAAGACTCCATGTCTATCCAAAACACGGTTGCCATAACCTTGCATGTTGAGATTGTCTGCTTGGCCTTGACTTTGACTGGTGATGTCGTGTGAGAAACCCACGTCTCGTCCCCTGTGACAATGTTCTCTAAAAGTTGATCACCTTCCTTATGATATCGGTCCAAAAAATCAAGAGCACAAGCCATTCTTTTCATTTGGTGTTCCTCAGTAAGCAGCCTGGGAACCCAACATGAACACAGTTTGCAAAATTGCAAATTTTCAGAGACAATTTTGTGCAAAGTTGTTCTACTCACATTCGGAAATTCCAATGCTAAAGTTGAAATTGTGAATCGCCGGTCTTCACGAATTTTTTCGTCCACGGCATTGACCAAATCTTCTGTGATCACTGATGGTCGGCCTGATCGCGGTTCATCATGGACATTTTCCCATCCGTCCTTGAAAGCTCTCACCCACTTACGCACTTTGCTGTCACTCATCGCATTGGGCCGTACACTTCACTTATCTGTCGATGAATTTCCGCTGTGAAACGTTCCTTGCTGTCAAAACCGAATCACTGAACGTATTTCACAGTCGGCGGGCTGATCAATTGTTTTAAACATTTTGAACTGACACTGTAACAGCACACTGCAACAATACCAATGCAAATGGCGTCGTTTGACGCGGAAGGCTTGCCGGGAGTCGGTGGGCATGCACGTTTCAATGTTCATGCGTCATTTGATTAGCTACGGCGATTCGGACCTTACTTTCCGAATAACCCTCGTATAATAGATACAGTACGGTATTTTCGGAATCACCAGGAAAAGCTAAAAAACTTCCTGTGTCAGTTAAAGTCAAGGACAATGTCAATTTTAATAAAAGGTCTTATCTATCGCTCAAGCTTTAAAGGAAGCAGCACGAAAAAATTCAAAGAATGATAATGGAAGACATAATTGAAAGAAGCAACTCCCCGTACACTAGTCCACTGGTAGCTATACCAAAGACAGATGCTCAAGTTAGATTATGCCTCTACGCTCGAGAGTTAAATAAGATGCTCATTAATGACCGCACATCTCCAGGTGAGATTGATGAAATAATGAAGAACTTTTATGGATGTAAGTACATGAGTACTTGGGATGCCGTAGTCTGCGGCTATTGGCAGATAGAATTGCACCCTAACAGTAGACAATATGTCGCTTTTATATTTGAAGGACGAAATTATCATTTCAAACGCTTGCCTTTTGGCTTGGTAAATTCTGTGGCCGTGTTCATACAATGTATGGACCAAATTCTTGGTAAAGAAGTTTTAGATTTTACAACAGTATATGTCGATGACATATTGATTACTTCATGTACTTGAAGGAGCACTGTAATAGAGTAGAAACAGTATTAAGTAAACTACTACAAAACAATATAACTTTAAAATTAGACAAATCGAAGTTTATCACACATGAATTACCATTTTTAGGATTTAATTTGCCTGCTACTGGGATAACACCATCACCAGAAAAAGTAAAGCTATCCAGGATTTCCAGAACTTAAGAATTTAAAACAATTACAATCTTTTTTGGGAATATGCAACTATTACCGAAATTTCAACATAGTTATTCCAGAAGTGACTGCAAATTTCCAACATTTATTATCAAAGAAAAACAAATGGAAGTGGGATGAAAATGAAGACAATAATTTAAATTAATAAAGGATAAATTTTTAAATAGCATTATGCTACATCACCCAAATTTCAATAAACGTTTTTTCATCAACTGTGATGCCAGCAACATTAGTCTTGGAAGTGAATTATATCAGGAAGATGAGGAAGGCAATCATTGGGTAATTAGCTTTGCAAGCAGGGTCCTGAGTAGTTGTGAACGAAATTATACAGTGACCGAAAAGGAACTACTGAGTGTTGTATTTTCTTGTTTAAAATTCCGTACATTTATATTGGGCTACCCAGTAACTATTACGACCAACCATAGGTCAATATCGTTTTTAAGAAACTGTAAGCTTAACCACGGTAGGCTCACCAGAGGGGTGTTGATACTCCAAGAATACAATTTAGATTGGGAATATATCCCTGGAAAAAAGAATATCATAGCAGACAGCCTGTCACGAGTGAACCTAGAAAAGGGAACATTTGAAGTAGAGCAGGAGAGTATTAGTAAAATATATTACATTTTAAAATCCAAGAGAGAGTTACAGGAAGTAATCGGCAGATTAAAAGAAGATCAAAGAACGGACTCCAAATTAATCAAAATTAGAGACAGGATATCACAAAATGACTCGCCACAATAATGGTGAATTTATGTACCAGAAGTAACGGAAGCAGCAATAATAAAAGACTATCATGAAAGATATGGGCATATGGGACCACTCAAAGTAATCAAAGCATTATCAGAACATTGGTACATAAAAGCAATCAATAAACGAGTGAGACTAGTCATAAGAAATTGCAAAATATGCCAATTAGTGAAAGTAAATAATGAGAAAAGAACAGGAGCTATGATTACTATAACATCTAACAGCAGACTTGAGAAAACATTCTTCGACATATGTGCCCCTTTTCCCAGAAGTGGAGGAAGACATAGGTTTAAATACATAGTAATTATTTTTGATCGTTATACAAAGTACACAAAACTCTACCCCATCAGTAGAGCCACCACAAAAAAGATCTTAGAAGTTATTATTCATAAGTACATGGTGGAAGCGGGAAAACCAGAAACCATTGTAACCGATCATGGGACCCAGTTTCGAGGAAAGAAGTGGAAGATGGAATTGTTGAAATGTGATATAAGAACATATAAGACATCGGTATATCATCCTAATAGTAATCCTGCAGAACGTGTCTTGAGGGAAGTTGGGAGAATTTTACGGACCTATTGCCACCATGAACATAATGAATGGAGCCAGTACCTTGAACCAGCTGAAACCTTCCTTAACTGAGCATACCGTGAAACTATTGGGACCAGTCCTCATCAAGTGATGTTCGAAAAACCACCACGAGAAATAATATCATTAGTTAATTTTCCTCCAGGAGAGAGAGTTGAATATACTAAAATTGAAATGCATAATAGGCTGCTTCATAAGGCTGAACTTCTGTATAAAAAAGAAACAGGAAAAAATAAAAGAATTATCCAATATAAAGTAGGGGATATTAATTAAAAATAGACAACTACCTAGTTCTATAGAGGGTATAGCAAGGAAGTTACTATTACTTTATACTGGGCCATACCTATAACCCAGGTAAAGGGTAACAATACCTATGAAATAAAGTCAATTCCAAATAACAAACTAAAAGGGGTATATAACCAGACAGAGATGAAACTGTATTATGAAGAATAATAAAAGAAGGTGAATGATGAGGAATCAAACAGTTAATTTTTAATACTGAAATAAAAAATAAACATGTTCTAGTGGGGGAGCTTTATGTAACATTACATAATCAGTGCCTAATACTGAGTAAAATACCTATTATTATTATTTTATAAAATAATAATAATAAAAGTCAGTAGTTACCCCATTCCCCAAGTCAGAAATGAATGATAGTTAAGTATCATACTATGAAACATTTGTATAATCTTTACACCAAACAATAAATACTTTAGCAATGAAAAAACAGTGTACTAAGTGTTACTATAGAAGTGCAGTGTATACAAAGTGCAACATAGTATGATATATGTAAATTTAAAAAAAGACATCAATCACAAATTGTGATAAAGATACAGAACTATGGTAATAAACAATAAGTTTAGTAATAAGTTATTATAGTTTTATTTTGTTAGGCCACAAAGGCAATATCAATGGAAGTAAAATGTTATTTTTGTTTATGTTTGAAGGATCCAGGGTTATGTAAGAAATTAATCACTGCTAATTAGTATAAATTGTAAAGAGATGGTGGAAGATAAAATAGTGCCTAGAGCAGTAATACATTTACAGAAGTAAAAGTCAGAAATAAACTAAGTTAAAAAACCACTAAATTATAACATACAAGTATCTAAGTTTATGTAATCATATGAAGAAAAACATTATGTAAATTAAATGTAATTAGAGTTAAAATTTATAAAGGAGTATTTTTCCTAAAAAATGGAAGAACTAATAATATCTTTATACTAGCCTATTAACTAAAACTGTACCTAGGTTAGCCAATGAAAACTCATCAATTCCTTGGTTACTAAGAGTAACAGCGTTAACAAGATGAGTAATTGTTAAATTGGATTTTCAAGAGGGTAGATGATACAGAAATAGTGTTCAGCAAACTTATCAAATATTAACCAAATATTGTAACCATTCACTCAAGAAACGTAACAAAACGATTCAGCACAAGAAACTACGTCTGAGACATCCATTGAAACATAATAATTGATGCGGGAATATCCAAGAACACTGAAAAATTGTCCAACCATCAGATCGCTTGAAAAATTTGAACTGTCATTGCGTTGGTGAAAACGCCTACCTTAATAAACTAAAAAAACTACACATCACCACCAAGTAACGAACACTAGAAACCAGTACAACATTATTCAATTTATAAGAAAACTTAGTGTGAACATTTTAAACTTTATTTATTTAACCCAAAACTGTAAACACGTGGTTTCATTAGAAATCCACAGCAGCCGTTTTCTTTTTTGCCATCGGTATGAATACGAGTAGTCTGCGCTCTGGCATCTAAAAAACGAACTTATTGAATCAGACTTTAAGAATAAAAATATTAATTATTGTAAAGTATGATACTCTTATCTAAGCATTTCTGACTTTCTTACAGCTCAAAGAATCCCCAAATAACCCTGAGATAAATAATTTATTAATTTTACTAATAACTATAATTGAATGTACCTGTTGTGTTATAGAAAAACTTATATCAAAAACTGTTGTAATTTCGATAATAGTCGATCTGAAAATCGATGAACTGGATGTAATAGTTTCCAGAAAATAAACCAATTTCAATCAATAAATACCTTTCTTTTAGGGAATTGACTTTGTATTATTCTTTGTAGATAGCAGATTTGTTACAGGAAACCAGTGAATAGCAGAGAAGAGTGAGAAAGTTAGCTCAGACATCATAGCCTATGAAGTACAACAGCCAACATAACCTGTAACTGGTTATCAAATTGAAAACAGCTGATGCAACGCGTGTTTAAATAAAACGATTAAACAGTACACCAAGAGAGGAACTCTCTCTCTCTCTCTCTCTCTCTCTCTCTCTCTCTCTCTCTCTCTCTCTCTCTCTCTCTCTCTCTCTCTCTCTCTCCCTCCCTCCCTCCCTCCCTCCCTCCCTCCCTCCCTCCCACCCCAGACAACTGGTGGACAGTCATTAGGAATGAGGTGTGTAATTATGATAAATTTAAACAGTTATTCAAACTGAAGTATTGGTCTGAATCAGTACAGAATATTATTCGAGACGATATCTGTCATGGGAGGTATGACAGCATTAAAGGACAGACACCTACAGCATACTTTTTAGGAAAAGTATGTGTGGCAAAATATTTAGACCCGAAAATTCCAGAAGAGTGTCTTGTAACCAGAATAGCTTATCATTTTGAGGAGAAGATTATCAGTGCTCGATTGAGTGGACAAATTAAGACTATCGGAGGTATGGAAGCTCTATTGGATAATTATGAGCAAGTTTCTTATTACAGAAGACGTAGATGGAGATCAGGAAATACAGAGGGTCATAGGAATGAACAACCAAGAGACACTCGACAAAGAGTAAATTATGTAAGGGCAAATAATAATTATAACAATAATTATAATAATAGTCGATACCAAGGAAGACAGCGAAATTTCAGTAATAGAAGCTATCATAGCAATTCATACCAGAGAGAGGAAATTCTGCCAAGAAGTAGAAGCGAAGAACATCAAAGATCCAGAAACAGTGAGGAAGAGAGAAGGCATTCACATGAGCATCAACCCAGGGAGAATGTGGAACAATCCCATAATAATGATGGAAGTCGGGGAAACGGGTACCAGCAGTGAGAAGAAGTGACAGCCCGTCACTGCTAGAGACCACCATGTACAGAATTTACCAAGGTCCTCAAAACAAATTAAAGGAATCAATTACAATAATCAGAAGCAATTATCTAAAAAATTTACAGGCGGAATTACTTGAAGAAAGAGCATTTGAAGAGGCACCATTAAATAATGATATAGTTTATATACAAGTAAAATTAAATGGAGTATTAGCAGAAGCTATGATTGACATGGGAGCAAATGTTTCAATTATTGACCAATTAGAGCTTGACAGAATTACAGAGTTAACCACCGAAAGAAGACCTACATTACCAATTAACAACATGACAATTATTGGCGCCACCGGGAAACAAAATAAGACGATTAGAAAACAAGTATCTCTGAATGTTACCAACAGTGGAATAGGAATACCTATGGAATTTTTAGTAGCCAAAGGCTTACCTTTTAGGATATTAATAGGGTGTGATATGCTACGGCGACACACTGCAATTATAAATCTGGCCAGTGGTAAGGTTACACTGAGTACAGAAGAAGGTGAGTTGTCGGCTGAGATAATTGGTTGCCAAAGTGCCCCTCAGTGTCTGAACTCATATTATATTGGGAGAATAATAGGTTAACCATAGGTAAAAATAATAAAGTAATGGAGTCAGAGATGTGGCAGAGGAAGATAGAAGAGATAATGGAGTTTCAAGGTAGGCAGGCCCAGGAAACAATAAGTGTAGAAGAGAAACATCAACTTATAGAAATCTACGAGGGTTATTCGGAAAGTAAGGTCCGATTTCTTATAAAAAATTAACCATCACAGATTTTTTCAAAAAACTTTTTATTTAATTCCTTACATCTTTCTCTATTTTTCTACATAGTTTCCATTTTTGTTTAAACATTTGTCATAACGTTCTACAAGCTTTTGTATGCCGAAGTCATAGAAGTCTGCTGCCTGTGAGGATAACCAGTCTTTAACTGCTTCTTTCACCTCGTCATCTGTGGTGAAGCGCTTGCCGCCGGTCCTTTAGGTAGCGGAACAAGTGAAAATCGCTCGGCGCCAAGTCTGGACTGTACGGTGGGTGGTCAATCTGTTCCCATCCAAAAGATCTGATCAGATTTTGGGTTTGAATGGCAGAATGGGGTCTGGCATTGTCATGCAGCAACAAAACTCCAGATGTCAGAAGGCCACGTCGCTTATTCTGTATTGCACGTCGAAGTTTAGTCAGGGTAGCGCAGTAAGCGGCTGCATTTATTGTTGTCCCTTGCTGCATAAACTCGACTAACAAGACTCCATGTCTATCCCAAAACACGGTTGCCATAACCTTGCATGTTGAGATTGTCTGCTTGGCCTTGACTTTGACTGGTGATGTCGTGTGAGAAACCCACGTCTCGTCCCCTGTGACAATGTTCTCTAAAAGTTGATCACCTTCCTTATGATATCGGTCCAAAAAATCAAGAGCACAAGCCATTCTTTTCATTTGGTGTTCCTCAGTAAGCAGCCTGGGAACCCAACATGAACACAGTTTGCAAAATTGCAAATTTTCAGAGACAATTTTGTGCAAAGTTGTTCTACCCACATTCGGAAATTCCAATGCTAAAGTTGAAATTGTGAATCGCCGGTCTTCACGAATTTTTTCGTCCACGGCATTGACCAAATCTTCTGTGATCACTGATGGTCGGCCTGATCGCGGTTCATCATGGACATTTTCCCATCCGTCCTTGAAAGCTCTCACCCACTTACGCACTTTGCTGTCACTCATCGCATTGGGGCCGTACACTTCACTTATCTGTCGATGAATTTCCGCTGGTGAAACGTTCCTTGCTGTCAAAAACCGAATCACTGAACGTATTTCACAGTCGGCGGGCTGATCAATTGTTTTAAACATTTTGAACTGACACTGTAAACAGCACACTGCAACAATACCAATGCAAATGGCGTCGTTTGACGCGGAAGGCTTGCCGGGAGTCGGTGGGCATGCACGTTTCAATGTTCATGCGTCATTTGATTAGCTACGGCGATTCGGACCTTACTTTCCGAATAACCCTCGTATAATAGATACAGTACGGTATTTTCGGAATCACCAGGAAAAGCTAAAAAACTTCCTGTGTCAGTTAAAGTTCAAGGACAATGTCAATTTTAATAAAAGGTCTTATCTTATCGCTCAAGCTTTAAAGGAAGCAGCACGAAAAAATTCAAAGAATGATAATGGAAGACATAATTGAAAGAAGCAACTCCCCGTACACTAGTCCACTGGTAGCTATACCAAAGACAGATGCTCAAGTTAGATTATGCCTCTACGCTCGAGAGTTAAATAAGATGCTCATTAATGACCGCACATCTCCAGGTGAGATTGATGAAATAATGAAGAACTTTTATGGATGTAAGTACATGAGTACTTGGGATGCCGTAGTCTGCGGCTATTGGCAGATAGAATTGCACCCTAACAGTAGACAATATGTCGCTTTTATATTTGAAGGACGAAATTATCATTTCAAACGCTTGCCTTTTGGCTTGGTAAATTCTGTGGCCGTGTTCATACAATGTATGGACCAAATTCTTGGTAAAGAAGTTTTAGATTTTACAACAGTATATGTCGATGACATATTGATTACTTCATGTACTTGGAAGGAGCACTGTAATAGAGTAGAAACAGTATTAAGTAAACTACTACAAAACAATGTAACTTTAAAATTAGACAAATCGAAGTTTATCACACATGAATTACCATTTTTAGGATTTAATTTGCCTGCTACTGGGATAACACCATCACCAGAAAAAGTAAAAGCTATCCAGGATTTTCCAGAACTTAAGAATTTAAAACAATTACAATCTTTTTTGGGAATATGCAACTATTACCGGAAATTTCAACATAGTTATTCAGAAGTGACTGCAAATTTCCAACATTTATTATCAAAGAAAAACAAATGGAAGTGGGATGAAAATGAAGACAATAATTTTAAATTAATAAAGGATAAATTTTTAAATAGCATTATGCTACATCACCCAAATTTCAATAAACGTTTTTTCATCAACTGTGATGCCAGCAACATTAGTCTTGGAAGTGAATTATATCAGGAAGATGAGGAAGGCAATCATTGGGTAATTAGCTTTGCAAGCAGGGTCCTGAGTAGTTGTGAACGAAATTATACAGTGACCGAAAAGGAACTACTGAGTGTTGTATTTTCTTGTTTAAAATTCCGTACATTTATATTGGGCTACCCAGTAACTATTACGACCAACCATAGGTCAATATCGTTTTTAAGAAACTGTAAGCTTAACCACGGTAGGCTCACCAGAGGGGTGTTGATACTCCAAGAATACAATTTAGATTGGGAATATATCCCTGGAAAAAAGAATATCATAGCAGACAGCCTGTCACGAGTGAACCTAGAAAAGGGAACATTTGAAGTAGAGCAGGAGAGTATTAGTAAAATATATTACATTTTAAAATCCAAGAGAGAGTTACAGGAAGTAATCGGCAGATTAAAAGAAGATCAAAGAACGGACTCCAAATTAATCAAAATTAGAGACAGGATATCACAAAATGACTCGCCACAATAATGGCGAATTTATGTACCAGAAGTAACGGAAGCAGCAATAATAAAAGACTATCATGAAAGATATGGGCATATGGGACCACTCAAAGTAATCAAAGCATTATCAGAACATTGGTACATAAAAGCAATCAATAAACGAGTGAGACTAGTCATAAGAAATTGCAAAATATGCCAATTAGTGAAAGTAAATAATGAGAAAAGAACAGGAGCTATGATTACTATAACATCTAACAGCAGACTTGAGAAAACATTCCTCGACATATGTGCCCCTTTTCCCAGAAGTGGAGGAAGACATAGGTTTAAATACATAGTAATTATTTTTGATCGTTATACAAAGTACACAAAACTCTACCCCATCAGTAGAGCCACCACAAAAAAGATCTTAGAAGTTATTATTCATAAGTACATGGTGGAAGCGGGAAAACCAGAAACCATTGTAACCGATCATGGGACCCAGTTTCGAGGAAAGAAGTGGAAGATGGAATTGTTGAAATGTGATATAAGAACATATAAGACATCGGTATATCATCCTAATAGTAATCCTGCAGAACGTGTCTTGAGGGAAGTTGGGAGAATTTTACGGACCTATTGCCACCATGAACATAATGAATGGAGCCAGTACCTTGAACCAGCTGAAACCTTCCTTAACTGAGCATACCGTGAAACTATTGGGACCAGTCCTCATCAAGTGATGTTCGAAAAACCACCACGAGAAATAATATCATTAGTTAATTTTCCTCCAGGAGAGAGAGTTGAATATACTAAAATTGAAATGCATAATAGGCTGCTTCATAAGGCTGAACTTCTGTATAAAAAAGAAACAGGAAAAAATAAAAGAATTATCCAATATAAAGTAGGGGATATTAATTAAAAATAGACAACTACCTAGTTCTATAGAGGGTATAGCAAGGAAGTTACTATTACTTTATACTGGGCCATACCTAATAACCCAGGTAAAGGGTAACAATACCTATGAAATAAAGTCAATTCCAAATAACAAACTAAAAGGGGTATATAACCAGACAGAGATGAAACTGTATTATGAAGAATAATAAAAGAAGGTGAATGATGAGGAATCAAACAGTTAATTTTTAATACTGAAATAAGAAATAAACATGTTCTAGTGGGGAGCTTTATGTAACATTACATAATCAGTGCCTAATACTGAGTAAAATACCTATTATTATTATTTTATAAAATAATAATAATAAAAGTCAGTAGTTACCCCATTCCCCAAGTCAGAAATGAATGATAGTTAAGTATCATACTATGAAACATTTGTATAATCTTTACACCAAACAATAAATACTTTAGCAATGAAAAAAACAGTGTACTAAGTGTTACTATAGAAGTGCAGTGTATACAAAGTGCAACATAGTATGATATATGTAAATTTAAAAAAAGACATCAATCACAAATTGTGATAAAGATACAGAACTATGGTAATAAACAATAAGTTTAGTAATAAGTTATTATAGTTTTATTTTGTTAGGCCACAAAGGCAATATCAATGGAAGTAAAATGTTATTTTTGTTTATGTTTGAAGGATCCAGGGTTATGTAAGAAATTAATCACTGCTAATTAGTATAAATTGTAAAGAGATGGTGGAAGATAAAATAGTGCCTAGAGCAGTAATACATTTACAGAAGTAAAAGTCAGAAATAAACTAAGTTAAAAAACCACTAAATTATAACATACAAGTATCTAAGTTTATGTAATCATATGAAGAAAAACATTATGTAAATTAAATGTAATTAGAGTTAAAATTTATAAAGGAGTATTTTTCCTAAAAAATGGAAGAACTAATAATATCGTTATACTAGCCTATTAACTAAAACTGTACCTAGGTTAGCCAATGAAAACTCATCAATTCCTTGGTTACTAAGAGTAACAGCGTTAACAAGATGAGTAATTGTTAAATTGGATTTTCAAGAGGGTAGATGATACAGAAATAGTGTTCAGCAAACTTATCAAATATTAACCAAATATTGTAATCATTCACTCAAGAAACGTAACAAAACGATTCAGCACAAGAAACTACGTCTGAGACATCCATTGAAACATAATAATTGATGCGGGAATATCCAAGAACACTGAAAAATTGTCCAACCATCAGATCGCTTGAAAAATTTGAACTGTCATTGCGTTGGTGAAAACGCCTACCTTAATAAACTAAAAAAACTACACATCACCACCAAGTAACGAACACTAGAAACCAGTACAACATTATTCAATTTATAAGAAAACTTAGTGTGAACATTTTAAACTTTATTTATTTAACCCAAAACTGTAAACACGTGGTTTCATTAGAAATCCACAGCAGCCGTTTTCTTTTTTGCCATCGGTATGAATACGAGTAGTCTGCGCTCTGGCATCTAAAAAACGAACTTATTGAATCAGACTTTAAGAATAAAAATATTAATTATTGTAAAGTATGATACTCTTATCTAAGCATTTCTGACTTTCTTACAGCTCAAAGAATCCCAAAATAACCCTGAGATAAATAATTTATTAATTTTACTAATAACTATAATTGAATATACCTGTTGTGTTATAGAAAAACTTATATCAAAAACTGTTGTAATTTCGATAATAGTCGATCTGAAAATCGATGAACTGGATGTAATAGTTCCCAGAAAATAAACCAATTTCAATCAATAAATACCTTTCTTTTAGGGAATTGACTTTGTATTATTCTTTGTAGATAGCAGATTTGTTACAGGAAACCAGTGAATAGCAGAGAAGAGTGAGAAAGTTAGCTCAGACATCATAGCCTATGAAGTACAACAGCCAACATAACCTGTAACTGGTTATCAAATTGAAAACAGCTGATGCAACGCGTGTTTAAATAAAACGATTAAACAGTACACCAAGAGAGGAACTCTCTCTCTCTCTCTCTCCTCTCTCTCTCTCTCTCTCTCTCTCTCTCCCCCTCTCTCTCTCTCTCTCCCTCTCTCCCTCCCTCCCTCCCTCCCTCCCTCCCTCCCTCCCTCCCTCCCACCCCAGACAACTGGTGGACAGTCATTAGGAATGAGGTGTGTAATTATGATAAATTTAAACAGTTATTCAAACTGAAGTATTGGCCTGAATCAGTACAGAATATTATTCGAGACGATATCTGTCATGGGAGGTATGACAGCATTAAAGGACAGACACCTACAGCATACTTTTTAGGAAAAGTATGTGTGGCAAAATATTTAGACCCGAAAATTCCAGAAGAGTGTCTTGTAACCAGAATAGCTTATCATTTTGAGGAGAAGATTATCAGTGCTCGATTGAGTGGAGAAATTAAGACTATCGGAGGTATGGAAGCTCTATTGGATAATTATGAGCAAGTTTCTTATTACAGAAGACGTAGATGGAGATCAGGAAATACAGAGGGTCATAGGAATGAACAACCAAGAGACACTCGACAAAGAGTAAATTATGTAAGGGCAAATAATAATTATAACAATAATTATAATAATAGTCGATACCAAGGAAGACAGCGAAATTTCAGTAATAGAAGCTATCATAGCAATTCATACCAGAGAGAGGAAATTCCGCCAAGAAGTAGAAGCGAAGAACATCAAAGATCCAGAAACAGTGAGGAAGAGAGAAGGCATTCACATGAGCATCAACCCAGGGAGAATGTGGAACAATCCCATAATAATGATGGAAGTCGGGGAAACGGGTACCAGCAGTGAGAAGAAGTGACAGCCCGTCACTGCTAGAGACCACCATGTACAGAATTTACCAAGGTCCTCAAAACAAATTAAAGGAATCAATTACAATAATCAGAAGCAATTATCTAAAAAATTTACAGGCGGAATTACTTGAAGAAAGAGCATTTGAAGAGGCACCATTAAATAATGATATAGTTTATATACAAGTAAAATTAAATGGAGTATTAGCAGAAGCTATGATTGACATGGGAGCAAATGTTTCAATTATTGACCAATTAGAGCTTGACAGAATTACAGAGTTAACCACCGAAAGAAGACCTACATTACCAATTAACAACATGACAATTATTGGCGCCACCGGGAAACAAAATAAGACGATTAGAAAACAAGTATCTCTGAATGTTACCAACAGTGGAATAGGAATACCTATGGAATTTTTAGTAGCCAAAGGCTTACCTTTTAGGATATTAATAGGGTGTGATATGCTACGGCGACACACTGCAATTATAAATCTGGCCAGTGGTAAGGTTACACTGAGTACAGAAGAAGGTGAGTTGTCGGCTGAGATAATTGGTTGCCAAAGTGCCCCTCAGTGTCTGAACTCATATTATATTGGGAGAATAATAGGTTAACCATAGGTAAAAATAATAAAGTAATGGAGTCAGAGATGTGGCAGAGGAAGATAGAAGAGATAATGGAGTTTCAAGGTAGGCAGGCCCAGGAAACAATAAGTGTAGAAGAGAAACATCAACTTATAGAAATCTACGAGGGTTATTCGGAAAGTAAGGTCCGATTTCTTATAAAAAATAAACCATCACAGATTTTTTCAAAAACTTTTTATTTAATTCCTTACATCTTTCTCTATTTTTCTACATAGTTTCCATTTTTGTTTAAACATTTGTCATAACGTTCTACAAGCTTTTGTATGCCGAAGTCATAGAAGTCTGCTGCCTGTGAGGATAACCAGTCTTTAACTGCTTCTTTCACCTCGTCATCTGTGGTGAAGCGCTTGCCGCCGGTCCTTTAGGTAGCGGAACAAGTGAAAATCGCTCGGCGCCAAGTCTGGACTGTACGGTGGGTGGTCAATCTGTTCCCATCCAAAAGATCTGATCAGATTTTGGGTTTGAATGGCAGAATGGGGTCTGGCATTGTCATGCAGCAACAAAACTCCAGATGTCAGAAGGCCACGTCGCTTATTCTGTATTGCACGTCGAAGTTTAGTCAGGGTAGCGCAGTAAGCGGCTGCATTTATTGTTGTCCCTTGCTGCATAAACTCGACTAACAAGACTCCATGTCTATCCCAAAACACGGTTGCCATAACCTTGCATGTTGAGATTGTCTGCTTGGCCTTGACTTTGACTGGTGATGTCGTGTGAGAAACCCACGTCTCGTCCCCTGTGACAATGTTCTCTAAAAGTTGATCACCTTCCTTATGATATCGGTCCAAAAAATCAAGAGCACAAGCCATTCTTTTCATTTGGTGTTCCTCAGTAAGCAGCCTGGGAACCCAACATGAACACAGTTTGCAAAATTGCAAATTTTCAGAGACAATTTTGTGCAAAGTTGTTCTACCCACATTCGGAAATTCCAATGCTAAAGTTGAAATTGTGAATCGCCGGTCTTCACGAATTTTTTCGTCCACGGCATTGACCAAATCTTCTGTGATCACTGATGGTCGGCCTGATCGCGGTTCATCATGGACATTTTCCCATCCGTCCTTGAAAGCTCTCACCCACTTACGCACTTTGCTGTCACTCATCGCATTGGGGCCGTACACTTCACTTATCTGTCGATGAATTTCCGCTGGTGAAACGTTCCTTGCTGTCAAAAACCGAATCACTGAACGTATTTCACAGTCGGCGGGCTGATCAATTGTTTTAAACATTTTGAACTGACACTGTAAACAGCACACTGCAACAATACCAATGCAAATGGCGTCGTTTGACGCGGAAGGCTTGCCGGGAGTCGGTGGGCATGCACGTTTCAATGTTCATGCGTCATTTGATTAGCTACGGCGATTCGGACCTTACTTTCCGAATAACCCTCGTATAATAGATACAGTACGGTATTTTCGGAATCACCAGGAAAAGCTAAAAAACTTCCTGTGTCAGTTAAAGTTCAAGGACAATGTCAATTTTAATAAAAGGTCTTATCTTATCGCTCAAGCTTTAAAGGAAGCAGCACGAAAAAATTCAAAGAATGATAATGGAAGACATAATTGAAAGAAGCAACTCCCCGTACACTAGTCCACTGGTAGCTATACCAAAGACAGATGCTCAAGTTAGATTATGCCTCTACGCTCGAGAGTTAAATAAGATGCTCATTAATGACCGCACATCTCCAGGTGAGATTGATGAAATAATGAAGAACTTTTATGGATGTAAGTACATGAGTACTTGGGATGCCGTAGTCTGCGGCTATTGGCAGATAGAATTGCACCCTAACAGTAGACAATATGTCGCTTTTATATTTGAAGGACGAAATTATCATTTCAAACGCTTGCCTTTTGGCTTGGTAAATTCTGTGGCCGTGTTCATACAATGTATGGACCAAATTCTTGGTAAAGAAGTTTTAGATTTTACAACAGTATATGTCGATGACATATTGATTACTTCATGTACTTGGAAGGAGCACTGTAATAGAGTAGAAACAGTATTAAGTAAACTACTACAAAACAATATAACTTTAAAATTAGACAAATCGAAGTTTATCACACATGAATTACCATTTTTAGGATTTAATTTGCCTGCTACTGGGATAACACCATCACCAGAAAAAGTAAAAGCTATCCAGGATTTTCCAGAACTTAAGAATTTAAAACAATTACAATCTTTTTTGGGAATATGCAACTATTACCGGAAATTTCAACATAGTTATTCAGAAGTGACTGCAAATTTCCAACATTTATTATCAAAGAAAAACAAATGGAAGTGGGATGAAAATGAAGACAATAATTTTAAATTAATAAAGGATAAATTTTTAAATAGCATTATGCTACATCACCCAAATTTCAATAAACGTTTTTTCATCAACTGTGATGCCAGCAACATTAGTCTTGGAAGTGAATTATATCAGGAAGATGAGGAAGGCAATCATTGGGTAATTAGCTTTGCAAGCAGGGTCCTGAGTAGTTGTGAACGAAATTATACAGTGACCGAAAAGGAACTACTGAGTGTTGTATTTTCTTGTTTAAAATTCCGTACATTTATATTGGGCTACCCAGTAACTATTACGACCAACCATAGGTCAATATCGTTTTTAAGAAACTGTAAGCTTAACCACGGTAGGCTCACCAGAGGGGTGTTGATACTCCAAGAATACAATTTAGATTGGGAATATATCCCTGGAAAAAAGAATATCATAGCAGACAGCCTGTCACGAGTGAACCTAGAAAAGGGAACATTTGAAGTAGAGCAGGAGAGTATTAGTAAAATATATTACATTTTAAAATCCAAGAGAGAGTTACAGGAAGTAATCGGCAGATTAAAAGAAGATCAAAGAACGGACTCCAAATTAATCAAAATTAGAGACAGGATATCACAAAATGACTCGCCACAATAATGGCGAATTTATGTACCAGAAGTAACGGAAGCAGCAATAATAAAAGACTATCATGAAAGATATGGGCATATGGGACCACTCAAAGTAATCAAAGCATTATCAGAACATTGGTACATAAAAGCAATCAATAAACGAGTGAGACTAGTCATAAGAAATTGCAAAATATGCCAATTAGTGAAAGTAAATAATGAGAAAAGAACAGGAGCTATGATTACTATAACATCTAACAGCAGACTTGAGAAAACATTCCTCGACATATGTGCCCCTTTTCCCAGAAGTGGAGGAAGACATAGGTTTAAATACATAGTAATTATTTTTGATCGTTATACAAAGTACACAAAACTCTACCCCATCAGTAGAGCCACCACAAAAAAGATCTTAGAAGTTATTATTCATAAGTACATGGTGGAAGCGGGAAAACCAGAAACCATTGTAACCGATCATGGGACCCAGTTTCGAGGAAAGAAGTGGAAGATGGAATTGTTGAAATGTGATATAAGAACATATAAGACATCGGTATATCATCCTAATAGTAATCCTGCAGAACGTGTCTTGAGGGAAGTTGGGAGAATTTTACGGACCTATTGCCACCATGAACATAATGAATGGAGCCAGTACCTTGAACCAGCTGAAACCTTCCTTAACTGAGCATACCGTGAAACTATTGGGACCAGTCCTCATCAAGTGATGTTCGAAAAACCACCACGAGAAATAATATCATTAGTTAATTTTCCTCCAGGAGAGAGAGTTGAATATACTAAAATTGAAATGCATAATAGGCTGCTTCATAAGGCTGAACTTCTGTATAAAAAAGAAACAGGAAAAAATAAAAGAATTATCCAATATAAAGTAGGGGATATTAATTAAAAATAGACAACTACCTAGTTCTATAGAGGGTATAGCAAGGAAGTTACTATTACTTTATACTGGGCCATACCTAATAACCCAGGTAAAGGGTAACAATACCTATGAAATAAAGTCAATTCCAAATAACAAACTAAAAGGGGTATATAACCAGACAGAGATGAAACTGTATTATGAAGAATAATAAAAGAAGGTGAATGATGAGGAATCAAACAGTTAATTTTTAATACTGAAATAAGAAATAAACATGTTCTAGTGGGGGAGCTTTATGTAACATTACATAATCAGTGCCTAATACTGAGTAAAATACCTATTATTATTATTTTATAAAATAATAATAATAAAAGTCAGTAGTTACCCCATTCCCCAAGTCAGAAATGAATGATAGTTAAGTATCATACTATGAAACATTTGTATAATCTTTACACCAAACAATAAATACTTTAGCAATGAAAAAACAGTGTACTAAGTGTTACTATAGAAGTGCAGTGTATACAAAGTGCAACATAGTATGATATATGTAAATTTAAAAAAAGACATCAATCACAAATTGTGATAAAGATACAGAACTATGGTAATAAACAATAAGTTTAGTAATAAGTTATTATAGTTTTATTTTGTTAGGCCACAAAGGCAATATCAATGGAAGTAAAATGTTATTTTTGTTTATGTTTGAAGGATCCAGGGTTATGTAAGAAATTAATCACTGCTAATTAGTATAAATTGTAAAGAGATGGTGGAAGATAAAATAGTGCCTAGAGCAGTAATACATTTACAGAAGTAAAAGTCAGAAATAAACTAAGTTAAAAAACCACTAAATTATAACATACAAGTATCTAAGTTTATGTAATCATATGAAGAAAAACATTATGTAAATTAAATGTAATTAGAGTTAAAATTTATAAAGGAGTATTTTTCCTAAAAAATGGAAGAACTAATAATATCGTTATACTAGCCTATTAACTAAAACTGTACCTAGGTTAGCCAATGAAAACTCATCAATTCCTTGGTTACTAAGAGTAACAGCGTTAACAAGATGAGTAATTGTTAAATTGGATTTTCAAGAGGGTAGATGATACAGAAATAGTGTTCAGCAAACTTATCAAATATTAACCAAATATTGTAATCATTCACTCAAGAAACGTAACAAAACGATTCAGCACAAGAAACTACGTCTGAGACATCCATTGAAACATAATAATTGATGCGGGAATATCCAAGAACACTGAAAAATTGTCCAACCATCAGATCGCTTGAAAAATTTGAACTGTCATTGCGTTGGTGAAAACGCCTACCTTAATAAACTAAAAAAACTACACATCACCACCAAGTAACGAACACTAGAAACCAGTACAACATTATTCAATTTATAAGAAAACTTAGTGTGAACATTTTAAACTTTATTTATTTAACCCAAAACTGTAAACACGTGGTTTCATTAGAAATCCACAGCAGCCGTTTTCTTTTTTGCCATCGGTATGAATACGAGTAGTCTGCGCTCTGGCATCTAAAAAACGAACTTATTGAATCAGACTTTAAGAATAAAAATATTAATTATTGTAAAGTATGATACTCTTATCTAAGCATTTCTGACTTTCTTACAGCTCAAAGAATCCCAAAATAACCCTGAGATAAATAATTTATTAATTTTACTAATAACTATAATTGAATATACCTGTTGTGTTATAGAAAAACTTATATCAAAAACTGTTGTAATTTCGATAATAGTCGATCTGAAAATCGATGAACTGGATGTAATAGTTCCCAGAAAATAAACCAATTTCAATCAATAAATACCTTTCTTTTAGGGAATTGACTTTGTATTATTCTTTGTAGATAGCAGATTTGTTACAGGAAACCAGTGAATAGCAGAGAAGAGTGAGAAAGTTAGCTCAGACATCATAGCCTATGAAGTACAACAGCCAACATAACCTGTAACTGGTTATCAAATTGAAAACAGCTGATGCAACGCGTGTTTAAATAAAACGATTAAACAGTACACCAAGAGAGGAACTCTCTCTCTCTCTCTCTCTCTCTCTCTCTCTCTCTCTCTCTCTCTCTCTCTCTCTCCCCCTCTCTCTCTCTCTCTCCCTCTCTCCCTCCCTCCCTCCCTCCCTCCCTCCCTCCCTCCCTCCCTCCCACCCCAGACAACTGGTGGACAGTCATTAGGAATGAGGTGTGTAATTATGATAAATTTAAACAGTTATTCAAACTGAAGTATTGGCCTGAATCAGTACAGAATATTATTCGAGACGATATCTGTCATGGGAGGTATGACAGCATTAAAGGACAGACACCTACAGCATACTTTTTAGGAAAAGTATGTGTGGCAAAATATTTAGACCCGAAAATTCCAGAAGAGTGTCTTGTAACCAGAATAGCTTATCATTTTGAGGAGAAGATTATCAGTGCTCGATTGAGTGGACAAATTAAGACTATCGGAGGTATGGAAGCTCTATTGGATAATTATGAGCAAGTTTCTTATTACAGAAGACGTAGATGGAGATCAGGAAATACAGAGGGTCATAGGAATGAACAACCAAGAGACACTCGACAAAGAGTAAATTATGTAAGGGCAAATAATAATTATAACAATAATTATAATAATAGTCGATACCAAGGAAGACAGCGAAATTTCAGTAATAGAAGCTATCATAGCAATTCATACCAGAGAGAGGAAATTCCGCCAAGAAGTAGAAGCGAAGAACATCAAAGATCCAGAAACAGTGAGGAAGAGAGAAGGCATTCACATGAGCATCAACCCAGGGAGAATGTGGAACAATCCCATAATAATGATGGAAGTCGGGGAAACGGGTACCAGCAGTGAGAAGAAGTGACAGCCCGTCACTGCTAGAGACCACCATGTACAGAATTTACCAAGGTCCTCAAAACAAATTAAAGGAATCAATTACAATAATCAGAAGCAATTATCTAAAAAATTTACAGGCGGAATTACTTGAAGAAAGAGCATTTGAAGAGGCACCATTAAATAATGATATAGTTTATATACAAGTAAAATTAAATGGAGTATTAGCAGAAGCTATGATTGACATGGGAGCAAATGTTTCAATTATTGACCAATTAGAGCTTGACAGAATTACAGAGTTAACCACCGAAAGAAGACCTACATTACCAATTAACAACATGACAATTATTGGCGCCACCGGGAAACAAAATAAGACGATTAGAAAACAAGTATCTCTGAATGTTACCAACAGTGGAATAGGAATACCTATGGAATTTTTAGTAGCCAAAGGCTTACCTTTTAGGATATTAATAGGGTGTGATATGCTACGGCGACACACTGCAATTATAAATCTGGCCAGTGGTAAGGTTACACTGAGTACAGAAGAAGGTGAGTTGTCGGCTGAGATAATTGGTTGCCAAAGTGCCCCTCAGTGTCTGAACTCATATTATATTGGGAGAATAATAGGTTAAC